>OZ038388.1:56299771-56591276 GCA_964036045.1 Eutreptiella sp. 'Long Island Sound 2002' | reverse complement strand
GCGCGAGCGCCGTATACCCCCCTTTTTTGGGCTCGTTCGCGTAGCATACCCCAATGTATGGTTTCTAACGTTTAACCCCTTGTAAAATCATCATTTTAGGACCAAAAATGATCCCCCAATGATTTTTTGGATTTTGACCCTCGTACCCCCCCGCACCCGGGTACCTCTTTTGGGGGGGGGGGGGGGGCAAAACTTCTTTGCGTATTGTGGCTGCTGTGTGTGTGTATTTGGACCTGGGTCCTGAAGAACTTTCTTCTTGTATATGGACCCCCTAACCCATGGCGGGGGTCCCGGGTCCCAACTCCAGGTACCCCCAGTCGGCCCCCCCCCCATATGGCCCCTTGCCGGTGAGGACTTAGCCGTTTTCACGCTGGATAGGCTGTTTAGTGGTACGTGAGAGTTTTTTGAAATTGGATGTTTCATGAAACCCTTCGTTGCTCCTAGGATGGGTTTGGGTGATGATTTAGTGACAATACGGGTACTTGAGCACCCATGGGACCCACGTAGTGGCTGCCAAGCCCATGTAGCCCGTGCCATGGCCCCTCCAAAAGCCCGAAAATTGCCGTTGTGTAGGCTGTTTAGTGACACCTGCAAGATTTGCGAAATTCGCCTCTTTCCGAAACTCTTTTTTCGCCCCTAGGATGGGTTTGGGTGGTCATTTGGTGACAATATGGGTACTTGAGCACCCATGGGGACCCATGTAGTGGCCACTGGGCCATCTAGCACGAGCCATGGGCCCCCCAAAAGCTTCAAAATTGCTGTTTGTAGGTGGTTCGGTGGCCTTTGGTGTGTGCACACAACCTGCTCGTGCAGTTTTCCGGCCTCGGCAGCTCAAAATGGAAAATTTCGAAACTAATTTTTTTCATACTTTGACCATCCAAAATTTTGATCAAATATCCGAACTGGAGCATGTTTTGGCCCCTCTTCATGTTATTTTTCACCCTATTTGGGTGTGGGGGGGGGGGTGCTCTTAAGGGGGCTGGGCACACAACCTGCTTATGCACTTTTCAGGCCTCGGCAGCTCAAAAATGGAAATTTGCGAAAACTGATTTTTTTGATACTTTGACCATCCAAAATCATCAAATATCCTATGTAAAGCATGTTTTGGCCCCTCTTCATGTATTTTTCACCCTATTTTGGTGTGGCGGGGGGGGGGGGGGGGGGGCAAGGGGTGGGCACACAACCTGCTTATGCACTTTTCCGGCCTCGGCAGCTCAAAAATGGAAATTTCCGAAACTGATTTTTTTGATACTTTGACCATCCAAAATGATCAAATATCCTATGTAAAGCATGTTTTGGCCCCTCTTCATGTGTTTTTCACCCTATTTGTGTGTGTGTGTGGGGGGGGGGGGGGTACCAGAGGGTCTAGGGCACACAACCTGCTCGTGCAGTTTCCGGCCTCGGCAGCTCAAAAATGGAAATTTCCGAAACTGATTTTTTTTGATACTTTGACCATCCAAAATGATCAAACATTCCTAACTGAAGCATGTTTTGGCCCCTCTTCATGTATTTTTCACCCTATTTGGGTGTGTGTGGGGGGGGGGGGGGGCAAGGGTCTTGGGCCTCGGCCTGCTAATGCAGTTTTCAGGCCTCGGCAGCTCAAAAATGGAAATTTCCTCATGCCATAGCGTCCCTGCCCTAGCATGCGTCTCCTCACTTCTTAAATTGCCCTCTCGCACCTCTACCCTCTTCGAGGTGCCTTGCCGAAGGCAATAGAATTTATGCCCCTCCCGAAATTTATGCCCCCCCCCAAAAATTTATGCCCCCCTCGGCGTAATGGGTGTTTGACCAAAATCTGTACCCCCTTCAACCATGTACAAGCAAACCGAACACAAACAAATCCAGGGTACAGTTGCAACACCACTGCAAAGGTCACCCACTTGAAAGCAGTGGTTGTGATTTGCTGCTTGACACTGGAAACACTGAGGCATGGGTCACAGCAGCAGAAGATGCTGCACCAGCTCATCAGCACCTGTGACACACACATCCACCAAATGCTCTTCTGGATCAAGCTTGTAACCAAGCTAGGTCCCACCCAAATTTATACCCCCCCTCAAAATCCCCCCCCCCCCGGCCTAACTGAGGGTGTTGCCGAAATCTGTACCCCGGGTATAAATTTTTTTGGGGGGGGGCTTTACTTCAGAATGCAGATAGAATGACCCCCCCCCCCCACTTATAACTCGGTCTTTTCCACATACTTCCCACTGGCGAAGCGTACCCCAACGCTACACCAATGCAAATGGGGCCACCGTTTTTGATTGTGGAAGAATCCTGAAAAAACAATGGAGGCCAGGGGCTGGGGGAAGGGGACGCTTGGATGTAGGGCCGGGAGCCGCGCTGCCAGTGAATGAGCGGGCTCATGGTGTGGCGCAGGGTGTAGAGTGCGGTGCCGTATCGTTGCTGAAAGCTTTCCGCTGCCACGGCCTGCAGCCCATGGCGAACCATGGCACTGCAGAACTGACCCTGCTGGCAGGTGATGGTCCATGCGTGTTCACCTACGTCATATCAGCATTCCCCTCCGCCTGTGCATGACATCCCGAAGATCTGCAAACCCTGTCCCAATGTAGGTACCAAGTGCAGCTGTACATGAACGGGGATGATCACCATTTGGAGGTTCTGCGCGATGACCATCAGATCACTTACCTCATCACGGGGGCTGGCAGCTACGTGCACGACGTGCCAATGCCCCACGCACCCGAGAGCCTGTGGGCCGCTCCGCAGCACGGGTTTGCGACACACGAGCTGTTTCAGGATGTGCTGCGGACCCGTATCGTGTCTGAGGAGGGTGAGGAGCTGTACAGTGTTGTGGTGCACAAGAACCGGACCTATGGCCATGGCACGGCAAGTGATTAGAGTTGCCTTGACTCATTTGAATTGCAAAGGGCAGGCGCACAACCGCTGGCGTCGGCCACTTTCTGTGCAGCTGCCAAGTGGTGGTAGGTGCAGGACGCTGTGACAGTCTACAAAGGGCAATCCACCGTGCACTACATCGATCCCAATTTGATCAATACCGCGTTCTCTTGTGTAGCGCATTGTGGTCAACGACGTTAAGACATTCACCAAAGGCTACAAGAAAAAGATGGGCTTTCACAAGACCGCAACCATGCTTGGCCCCCACATTTGTGTGGTCACCTCTGCAGAGCTGCAGCAGCAGACGGAAGATGTCTATCCTGCCACAACTGGGGACACATGCAACCTCGAAGTAAAGCTGAATTCCGAGCCCAAACCTAATTCCGGCTCCAACATCATGCCTGGCCGTACAATTCCTAGCCCAAACCCAACCCTTACTTGGACTCGTGCCCATGGAACCCACGTGTCTTGGATCCTATTGGTTGCTGTGGACTGGGGAAGTCGGACTTTCATTTGGGTGGGTGGGTGGTAGGGAGGGAGGGGGGTCAATAGAGCCCAGCTAAACTGGGAGCCCTGGCCGACCCGGCCCCCCACACACATCAGAAAAATTTTCTTCGCGCAAAAAAATGAGACCTATCAAAGGGGCCGGAAATCACCTCGAAGAGAGGTTGTTAGATCAAGCGCAGGCGCGGGCGTCATATACCCCCCTTTTTTGGGGTCATTCGCGTAGCATACCCCAAGGCATGATATTGGATGTCCAACCCCTTGTACAATCATTATTTTGCCCAATAAGACCATCCCCCAATGGATTTTTTGATTTTGAGGCCTCTACCCCCTAAAACTGGATATCACTTTTTTGAGGGTGGGGGTGGGGGGGTGGGGTGGGGGGGGGTCAAAAGTTTTCGCTCTGAGGGGTACAAGCAGTGGGGAAGCATACCGCTTATCACACAGTCGGCGGTCCAATGTTAACGCAGCCGACGTACAGTTTACGGTCGGCGGTTGGAATCCTGGTCTGCTGACTTTTGGCGCCGGCGGTGGCGCCCAAGTCGCCGGACCGGGGTTCGAACCGCCGATCAAAGGGACGCCGGTCGGCTGCATTACCACTCGGCAACTGCTTGGGTTGAGGTGAAGGGCCTCCCCGCTGCTTGGGCCCGCATCTGCCACTGACAAAAAACCCAAACTGTGTGTATCTGTCTGACTGCCTGCTTGCTGGCTCAGGGACTGATTGGCTGACTGTCAACCTCTCTTCGAGGTGCACTGCCGAAGGCAATAGAATTTGAGGCTGACTTTAGGTCCACAAACTTTATTTGGCCTTTGCCCCCCCCCCCCCCCCCCAAGCAATAGCCTGCTCAGGGCCACCCACCCCACATGAGCACCAGCGTCGTGGGGTGTGTGGGAACTGGGCATTCACTGCCTCCCTGCCGCCCGCCTCTCCCCCGCTTGGGGGAAGTGGGGGGAACAGGGGACCACTCAGTTTGTCGTGGTCGTCGCTGGTGTGTTCAGCAGAGGGAGCTTGTGAACTGCTACCCCAAGAGAACTGAGCTCTGGGCCCCTTGTCACCCAGGACCCTTCACTCTTTCGAGACCTGCGTCGCCGTGGTACAGCAAGCCCTGGCTCCCATGGGCTGGGGTGCACCCAATAACAGCAAGCACAAAGCAAGCGTTGTGCGGGAAGTCGCCGCATGGCGAGCTGGAGGACTCCCAAGGGCCCGGGCTCTGATGGCGGGAGCAGGAGGGGGTAGGGCTGGGGGGAGCTCAGGAGGTTGGAGAGGGAGGGGTCACTGACTTGAAATTACGGAAGGGGTAGATGTATTCCTATTTTTAACCCCAACCCGAAGGGGGTAACAACAATAACACGGGTCGGTGGCCCGATTGTCGCCCATACCCTGGGAAGAACCATGCATTCCATCATGCGAGCAATGGACATGCAATGGACATGCATGCATCACGGACATTTTGTGGAGCCAGATGGAGATAAGGGTCCCTGTCAATCGAGTCCCTGTTCCAAGCCCCCCCCCCCCCCCACCGCGCCACCATGGGGCAGGGCCGCAACCCGATCCCCCCCCCCCCCCCCCGGGGGTCCTTAAGCAATCGCCTGGCCGGGGGCAAATTCAAAGGCTCTTGGGACCCAGAGCAAAGGCACAGAACAAAGCACAGTGCTCACCTCTGTCCACATTGTCGGTCTGTCTGTCTGCCTCCCCGGGATAAGATGCTTCTTCCGGCAAGTGTAAGCCCACATCACTCTCTTGCCTTTTTCGCCTTCCTCCTTTCAGGCCTTACATCGTCTTCTTGGGGTCCCAGTGGACCCCCCCCCCCCAGGATGCCTTTCAACGGGTCGGCACCACTGAGGGTGGGGGTGGGGGTCGGTCCCCCCCCTCCCCCCCCCCCCAAAAAGATTGGGCCAAATTTTCTTCCGGGCCTTCGGCTGATCAAAAATTTTCTGTGGTGCCTTTGGCGCCAATTAGTTTAGACCAAAATTTTTCTTCGGTGCCTCCAAAAACTCAGCACCGCTGGGGGGCTGGGACCCCCCCCCCCCCCATTTTAACGGAGCCCCCCCTCCTCCCAGCCTCCCCTGCCCCTCCCCATCCCTGAAGTGAGGGGGGTATCCTAACTGCTGACAGTGTCCCTGCTTGAGGTCTCCTTGTACTTTTCTTCAGCTTGGAAGGCCGATCGGGGCGTGTTGAGCCTGTACATGTATGGAAGGCAACAGTGCACGGCACCGGATTTTAACGCATGTCTCAGCATAATGCAGCCCACCATCGCCACATATTTGGCATGTGTGTCGCCCATGGATCACCTTAGTCCAACGCTTCAGACAGAACCCAAGAAGAAAGATAGAGCACAACAGCCCCATTCTTTCCGGCACTGCTCAACTGCAAGACTTTGCAACTTCCACGGCCTTTGCCCGTGTGCGCCTCCCACACGGAGATTTCTTCAGCAACGAATCGAGTGGCCGCAACCGATCAACGGGGGATCGGATGAGTGGATGCAGAGTCTACGAGGGAGGGAAGGACAGAGGGACAGGGGCATCAAAACCAGACCCTTCTTCGAGAGACTCTTCTCTTATTATCGGGCTGTGCTTTGGTCCAATGACTTTGTAGCGCCCCTTCCTTTGACCGGGTGTTGAAGGCACGGTATTTTCTGCTGCGGCCCAGCGCCTCTCTTCAGGGACGCTCCGATGGCGCGTTTCCATCGCCGTGCTTTGTTCAACCTTCTGGAGTGCACTGACTCCGCCCACGTCGACGATTGAATTGTCTGTGTTGTGCCGTGTCCTGTGCCCTGCGCGATGACTGCCTGGACCGTGTGTGGGGGCCACTCTTGCCTCAGCAACGGTTGTGGTCTCGATTGCAACCTTCGTTTGCACCGCCGCGCATTGCAAAGGCCACAGAAAACAGGCCCCCGCCGGGCACCCCAGCCCCCCACAGCCCTGCGGTGGCCCATCTCGAATGGGGCAACACGCCAGCAAACTGCATCAGGAACACGGATGCCGGCGCGATGGTGGGCAACCGAAGGCGGATTCAGGGGTTGGGATGCGACCATTGCGTGCGAGGAGGGGGTGGGGTGTGGGATGCCATCGTAGGCGATGGCTATCGCTTGGGGAGGAGTCGCCCCACGTTCAGCCACGGCCTGTGACTGTGGGGCCTGGCAACCATCGGACCCTCGAGCGCAGTCCCCAATGGAACGAAGCGGTGCAGACCGTCGCGGGGCGGATGTGGCACCCGCGGGGGCAAAAAGCACTACAGTGGACGGCCCCAACAGGGCGCCGCTGATGAACAAACCCGAGCACAGGCACAAGACCGGCGTAGAGTATGACAGGACGGGTCCGGACAAAGTCGACAGGTGACAGTGCAGGGCCCCAGCAGTCAACGAGGGAATGCAATGCGTTACGGCGTGGGTGGGGATTTGGGGGGGGGGGGGTTGCGCCGCCATAAAGGCTGAAGGGTACTTAAGGGTGTACCTATGGGTGCGCCTTTTGATGAGGGAATCCTGGAATGCTCCACTCCTGGACGGGGTGGATGAGGTGCCCACCCAGTGGGTTGGGGTTGAGGTGGGCGGGTTCAGAAAACCTGCGAGAGGTGGGCAGCTTGTTGGGCTACCTAACAGCTGGGGGAAAATCAGTTTTACTGTGGATTGGGGTGGGTGGGTGGGTAGGGTCCTGATCCACGTGTAAAATGAGATGGTGCTGATCCCCACGTGTACGCATGCTGCAATGATTTTTTTAATATCCCAGCACTCGATAAGTGGTTGATGATTGGTATGCTGTCATGTTGCCCATGCTGCCCATGCTGCCCATGCCGTATGGAGAGCTTTGCTGCAACACCAGTGGAGTTCCGAATTCTGTGCAAAGTGCACAACTCTGTGGACTCTGATTCATTCTGGTTACAGGTGCTGATGTAGACCCTTTTTCATGGCATATGGGACAAGGTGACAGCACCCATGCCGATGCGCCCCCTCCACCTGAGGCACAGGTGGCATCATATGACTCCCTTGGAGCGCTTGATGAGGACGGCTGGACTGATGCTGACCAAAAGAAGATGATCCGAGTATCTGAAGAAGAAGCCGTCAATGCACAACAGGTTTCTGCATCGTTTCATTAGTTTGCGCAGCTCCTTCATTAAGGCAGGAATGTTTTGGTAAATGGTGGGGGATGCTTTGCGGTGGGAGTGCGAATGGTGACGGCTTTTTCACTGACCGCATTCCGCAGGTCTGAAGCACTTATTCCCCATCGGTGATGTTCAGCACTCACCCGCATCATGTACTCAGACAGCACCTCATACCACGTTTTCGTAATCACGAGAAGAATGAGGAGGAATGAAGGGTGCATGAGCGGGCACACAGCGCAAGGGACATAAATGCCCACCCATATCCGACCATTTGTTGGGGGCTGGTGTGTGTGTGTGTGTGTGTGTGTGTGTGTGTGTGTGTGTGTGTGTGTGTGTGTGTGTGTGTGTGTGTGTGTGTGTGTGTGTGTGTGTGTGTGTGTGTGTGTGTGTGTGTGTGTGTGTGTGTGTGTGTGTGTGTGTGTGTGTGTGTGTGTGTGTGTGTGTGTGTGTGTGTGTGTGTGTGTGTGTGTGTGTGTGTGTGTGTGTGTGTGTGTGTGTGTGTGTGTGTGTGTGTGTGTGTGTGTGTGTGTGTGTGTGTGTGTGTGTGTGTGTGTGTGTGTGTGTGTGTGTGTGTGTGTGTGTGTGTGTGTGTGTGTGTGTGTGTGTGTGTGTGTGTGTGTGTGTGTGTGTGTGTGTGTGTGTGTGTGTGTGTGTGTGTGTGTGTGTGTGTGTGTGTGTGTGTGTGTGTGTGTGTGTGTGTGTGTGTGTGTGTGTGTGTGTGTGTGTGTGTGTGTGTGTGTGTGTGTGTGTGTGTGTGTGTGTGTGTGTGTGTGTGTGTGTGTGTGTGTGTGTGTGTGTGTGTGTGTGTGTGTGTGTGTGTGTGTGTGTGTGTGTGTGTGTGTGTGTGTGTGTGTGTGTGTGTGTGTGTGTGTGTGTGTGTGTGTGTGTGTGTGTGTGTGTGTGTGTGTGTGTGTGTGTGTGTGTGTGTGTGTGTGTGTGTGTGTGTGTGTGTGTGTGTGTGTGTGTGTGTGTGTGTGTGTGTGTGTGTGTGTGTGTGTGTGTGTGTGTGTGTGTGTGTGTGTGTGTGTGTGTGTGTGTGTGTGTGTGTGTGTGTGTGTGTGTGTGTGTGTGTGTGTGTGTGTGTGTGTGTGTGTGTGTGTGTGTGTGTGTGTGTGTGTGTGTGTGTGTGTGTGTGTGTGTGTGTGTGTGTGTGTGTGTGTGTGTGTGTGTGTGTGTGTGTGTGTGTGTGTGTGTGTGTGTGTGTGTGTGTGTGTGTGTGTGTGTGTGTGTGTGTGTGTGTGTGTGTGTGTGTGTGTGTGTGTGTGTGTGTGTGTGTGTGTGTGTGTGTGTGTGTGTGTGTGTGTGTGTGTGTGTGTGTGTGTGTGTGTGTGTGTGTGTGTGTGTGTGTGTGTGTGTGTGTGTGTGTGTGTGTGTGTGTGTGTGTGTGTGTGTGTGTGTGTGTGTGTGTGTGTGTGTGTGTGTGTGTGTGTGTGTGTGTGTGTGTGTGTGTGTGTGTGTGTGTGTGTGTGTGTGTGTGTGTGTGTGTGTGTGTGTGTGTGTGTGTGTGTGTGTGTGTGTGTGTGTGTGTGTGTGTGTGTGTGTGTGTGTGTGTGTGTGTGTGTGTGTGTGACCTACACCCTGTGACCTACACCCTTCTCCCCAACTCTAGGTGGCTCCACAGCACGCCTCTGGGTACACAATAAATGTACACTGTGGTGCATTCATGTGGCTTGATGGGCTAAACTGGGTCAAAATGGGCTCAAAATGGACGCAATTATCCTGTTTAGCACCCCAAAGGTTCGAGGATCATTTTTGGAAAATCACGCTTTTGACCCATTTTAGACACGTTTTCAGTCCATACATGGCCCCTTTTCAAGGCTTTTTGGGACCTTAGAAGGGCCAAAATGGCAAAATGGCTCAAAACGGGCTCAAAATGGGCTCATTTCACTTGATTGTGCACCCCATATGGTCCAGGATCATTTTTGGAAAAACGCTTTTTTGACCCATTTTTGGTCCCAAAACAGCCCGTTTTCAAGGCATTTTGGGAGTTTCCACAGGCCAAAACACGTCACCACGGGCTCAAAACACCCACTCAAAATCTTACAGTAGCCCTCTCTACCTCACAAAACCCATCAAATCCCCAACCCATTGCCATCAATAACTTCCACTGCATCCATTCGTCATTTTTTTTTGCCCCACCGGGGGGAGGTGAGGGGGCACCAACACACCAGCTTACCATTTTTCTGGCCAGCTCTCCATATTTTGCCAATTAGAGTTGCGTGGTTAAGAACCCTAATGCACGTGATGGCCTACCCTGATTTTGGCCCTTCGTACCCCTTTGTGAGCCAAATACTCAGCTCCAACCATCCAATAACGTTCCCAAACATGTTCTTTTGTGTTCCCCACCCAAAACCTACAAGGTGGGGTCCTTATTTATTTATTTGCCCGCCCCATTGCTCCCCAAGTGACGGGGCTGAGGGAAGGGGGGGCGTGGGCATTTATGCCATATATAAAGAGCATGCAAAATATATATACGGAGACTTAACACCGGTAGAAAAGGGCAGAGCCCATCTGTGGAGCTTGTGTTGTGTGGGAGCTGAGTGTGCTGTAGTCTAGCCGCACCGTTTGGGTAGCAGCACCATGGTTTAACCGTTGGGGAGGGATTCTGCAATCATATTCGTGGATATAGCGCGTGAGCAGAGGCCCTGGCCAGGACGCTCGGTCCTCCTTCTGCTGTTACCAGCAAACCCACTTCAGCCCACCTTTGCATGAAAATTGGGCCACTCCCTTTGGGCAAGAAAGGTTGGATTCCGAAGGCATCTGCGATGCTGCCACTGACCACAATCCCCCGGTGTGGGAACAGATGCTTGAGACACCCGGCACACGGTGTGGCCTGTACCAAGCCTGGGAAGTATCCCGTTTTCCGGATACCTCCGGATACCTCCATTTCCCCCATTTTTCCATCCGGATACTTGGATACCAGGTTTTTTATTAACGGCCCTGTGGGGAAGCAGGTTGCCTTTAGGAAAAATGGGGAAAATGGGACCTGCCCATGTCCCATTTTTCACCCATTTGCCCCCCATTTCTACACCATTTTCCTCCACTTTTCTTTCTTGTTGGAACAGTTTCATACATTTTCCATGGTGTATTTGTAACAAATTCCCATTTTCCCCCATTTTTCTCCATTTCCCCCCATTTTCTCCCATTTCCCCCCGTTTTCCCCCATTCCTCCCCATTTTTCCTCATTTTTCCTCATTTTCCCCATTTTTCCCATTTTTCCGTGGCCTGCTGGATGCTGAGATACTCCGGATATGGATACTTCCTGGGCCTGCTGTACCCCCAATGCCCCTTCCCGGTTTCAGATGGATCCGCTGCTGCAGCAATTGGCAGCCCTGCCTCAAATCCACCCTCTGAACCCGGGGCATTCCCGAGGCTTCTGGGAGTCGCTTGGCAAGAGGAAGGACGCGCACGCCGCGCAGAAGCCGATGGGGAGCGTCTCCCCTGACCCTCTGGTGGAGGTGTGCCCACCTCATCCACACCCCTCTTTCATTCCCCTGCTCTTCCCTGCCACCCAACACCACAGGGTCAGACTTGCCACTGCCGTCTGCCAAAGCCGACACAACCAAGCGGGGCTGGGCCCTACTGAGCCATGCACCGGACGCAGCAGGTTCCTACCTAGTTCTGGATGTCAGTGGGGCGAGTATTACCGGGTGGCGCACAGCGCAGGGCCCATTCCTACCGAGACCCAGAGTCCCTGCCGGACGCTAGTGGCTAGTGGCATGTCTGCACAGGGTCTGTGGTGTCGATACCATCCCTTGCCTCACGCACCTCCTCGGTGTCCCTGCCTCTATGGCCCTACTCCATCCTCTTGATGGCCCAACTGTGCTGCCCCTTCATATCTGTCCTATCCCCCCCACCCCCCCCCTCTATGGGGCGACGGTCAGCACTGCCGACTGCTCCTGTCCGCGCCCAACGGCCTTCCAACCGGTTCTTACCCGCCAGAATTCACCTCCCAACCGCTTTCCCACCCGCCAGTAGCGCCAGCTTTGCCGCTGCCCTTGAAGCCCCCCCGCCCCCCCCCCCCCCCGCGTGCACCCCTCGTGACCGCCGGTGTGCCCTCAGATGATGGCCAAGTTCCAGACGTACGGCATGAAGAGCTGCACCGTCGTGTCCCGCCGACAGGACCTGATCATTGCCAAGATGTGTGGCGTCGAACAGACGGTGCAGAAGCTCAACTCCGCCATTCAGGCCAAGCAGGACAATCTGCGGCGCGTGCAAGTCAAGCTCGCAGAGGTGTCCCCCCCCCCCCCCCGGCCCGTCTGGGCGGGTGCGGACCTTGCCAGGCTCGCACCGAAGTGTAGGTCTGCCCTGGGGCGAGCGGAGCCGAGATCATGGACAGGAAGTGGTGGGCGGGTGTTTTTGAAGGCTGGACTGAAGGTCAGAGGAACGGCACATCCGGGGCTTCTGTTGCCCTCAAATCAAGTGCACAGCCACTGTGCTCCAGGCCCAAAGTAGGTGCCGCATTCGACTGGAACTCCGGCAATCCACTCAATCGTTCATGGCCCCAGCCTCCCTTGGCCACCCTTGGCATTGTTGACCTGGGCATTGTGGACCTGGGCATTCTTGATTGGGAGGGGTGCGCCGTCTCGGCTTGTTGAATTGGGGGGGGGGGGGTGGGCAGGGATGCAAAAGAATGAAAGGGTCCTCAGAGGTGGCCCCAGAAGCGGTTAGGCAGGCGGTTGGAGGAGGTTGCCAAAGCGGTTGGGGGCGGTTGCTGTCGGTTTCAAATGCCATGGAAGCTGGCACTTGCCGTTGGGGGGACAGTGGCTGTGCATAGGCTGGGCGCCTTGGAGGAGAAGGGGGGGGGGTACCCCCCCCTCCTTCTAATGCATCCCTGGGGATGCGTGGTTGGTTGACCGCATGGGGCATGGGGCATGGGAAAGAACAAGCATGGTCGTATTGGCACGGTATGGTACGGCATGGTATTGTCGATACCCCATTGTTGTTGCTTTAAGATACCGGAGCCTAAAACCACTTGCTGATCAGAGGTGCGCTCGCATGTGCAAACCAATGAGAGCCATTGCTCTCCGTGGCCACACAACACGGCAACGACGATTGCATCAACGGAAGACTCCGCACAAGCAGTACCCGGAGGACTGGCACGGTGCTTGAGGAATTGTTGCAGATATGCATCATGAAGATGTTACGCTTCATCTGCGTTTTTGCCCCCGATGCCAGCCTTTTCATCATCATGCAAATCGTCCCATTTCTTCGTCATCTGCTCCCTGTATGTCACCTCTTGGGCATCCCCACCGCATCGTGCCGCTGCACATGCGTCGTCGTGGGTCAAGCGCATACGCCGGGTCGTCTCAACAACGTGTATGTTGTAATTCGTGTAATTTTTTTTTTTTCGCTGTAAATGCGCGTAACAAAAAAACCGTATAGTCGTGTAATTTTTTTTTTTCGCTGCAATTTTTCAATTTTTTTTATAATTTACACGACTTACAGCAAAAAAAAAAATTACACGACTTACCGCAAAAATTGAAAAATTCAATTTTTTTTTATAATTCACACGACTTACAGCAAAAAAAAAAAATTACACGCATTTACAGCAAAAAAAAAAATTACACGACTATACGGTTTTTTTGTACACGACTTACATTTTTCACCTCAACAACACTGCGTTTCCGTTGTTTGCGGGTGGGCGCCCGGGCGGCTCCACTGCATGGGGGAGGCGACTCGGCGGGTCCTAGGACGCCAACTCCCCCCCCCCCCCCCCCCGAGTGAAGACTTGCCAGGGTTGGTGGCGGCAACCAAACCGGCCAACTCCTGACCTCTCGCACCGCGAGCCCTCCATGACCCGGGGAGACCACAAAGCCAAGGGTGTGTGGCCAAGAGGGGCCAGCGCAAGCAAGCAGAACCAAGGTAAAAGGCAAACCCAAACATGGAACACCACATAAACGCCAGGACCCGGACTCAGTATCATGTGAGTAGTGTGCCCAGGCGGTAAAGCCCAGAACCCGAGGCCCACAGCCCTGACCCCAGCCAGGGAGGCAGGGACCTGGAACTGTTTGGAACACGAGCAAGGCCAATGGCCGGATGAACACGTGATGAACTGAGAGAGCTATGAAGGCCGTGGGGCAGGCGCGGCCGGAGCGACAGTGGCGGGTCCACACCTGACCAATTGCGCCCCCCCAGAGGGCCTCTGGCCAACAGTTAGCTGTCCAAGGTACCAGCCCAAGGAGTGGATGGGCGCCAACGCCCAATTGCCCACAAGCACCAGAACCACTACTGAGTTGGGGTGATGCCCTACCCTCTATTGGGGCAAGGGGCGGTGCGAACTGTCGGATCGCACCTGGGCCGCATGCCAAACTGTTCGGAGGTGCCCGACAACCCCCCCCCCCCTTCCCCCCAGGCAAAAACACCCAGACGCCCCGCCCATCGCCCCTCCCAAAACCCCCTCTCCCTCTCCCACCCCCCCCCCCTGGGGGCCCTCGGCCAAGGGTTAGTTGGGGGGGGGGGGGTACTCGGCGTCCAGAACCGAGGAGTCGCCTCCTCTATGCTCCCCTGGTGCGTGGCATGGGAGAGCTGGCCTGGCAAGCCCCAACCCCCCCCCCTGCCCCCATTGTCCTCAGGTCTCCAAGTTGCAACAAGGGGTCCAGCTCACCCACTGCCTCCTTGCGGACATGGTGGCTGTGTTGGACGAGATCCACACGGTCCTGCCGCCGGACCTCCGGGCCAAGCTTGCGAGGCCGGCGCCCCCCGCGCCGCAGCGCTCCGGCTCTGCAGCTGTCGTCGCGGGAGGGCCCAAGGGGGCAGGGCAGGCCTTGCCGGCAAAGGACAAGGGCGTGATCAGCGGCGAAGGGGAGGTGGCCATGCAGCCGCGATGCGGCGACGGAGGCCCGCAGGCATCGCCAGCGCCCGTCGCTGTACGCGCGCCGCACATGGCCGGCTCCGGCGGCGCGCGGTCTGCCTCCGAGGCAGGGGCTGGCGGGCACGTCCAGGGGGGCGAGACGGGGGCCGAAACGGAAGGGGATACTGAGGCTTGGCCACAGGCGGTGGCCGTGGCTGCAGCTGAGGCAGAAACTGGGGATGGGGCTCGGGTGGAGGGGGCCGGGGTGCCTGGGATGGGCTCGGGGTCCTAAACACCCGAATCAACCCGGCGGCTGGTTCCATTCGCATGGCGATGTGAAGGCTGCGGGGGTGTGCCAACAAGAAGCACCGGTCATGCCTGACCCTTGTCACATCGTGGCTGCCACACCGCACGGGGAAGCAAATTCCAGACGATGCGAACATGAACTGGAGCGCAGTGTTGTACGGGCCATCAGGGAGCAGGTAGCGCTTGCAGACGTCATCCGCACATGGCCCTCCCCCGATTGTCACCGCCTGCGCATCGCGGCCGCCTCCTCCTCTTTGGATACTGCGCTTTGTCGACGCTTAGGATTGGGCTGATTGTGAAGCTGACCACCAGCCGATGCCTGTGCAAACATGCCCCGTTTGGGGGGCTGGGCGGTGCATACCAGCGCCAATATTTTTCCTTCGGGCCTAACCTCCCCCTTGGGCACGTGGGATATGGGGGGTATCTTTTCATTCCGCCGCGACATGTGCAAAGCAGTACTTATCCCCACCAACAGAGCCCAGCCTTCTTCACAAGACTATAGCCTTTCAGGGCAGGGGGACGGGAAGGCAGAGTGTCAAATATCTGCGTCGACGTCTGTCGATTTCAAATGCGACGAACCGGCGGCAACAAAGAAGCCGATCTTCTTTGTGCGTCTCAGCTTTCTGACCCTTCGCCGCAAGCCGCCCGTCTTCAGTGAACGTGCAAGTTCCGTTTCTAGTACAGCCGGCATTGAAATCCCACAGGGTGAGTTGGCACGTTGCCATAACTTGACACCGCACAGTGTCCCCTGTAACACCGGTCATCGATTCATAACCAGTTCAACTGTCTGTCCTCCCAGCGGCAATGCAACGTACTTTGAGAGCTACGTACAGAAGGTTGAGCAGGCTACAATACATCGGTGTGGCAGGGGGTGGGTCATAACTTCAGCAATTCTTCGGGGCAGATACTGACCATTCTATCCGCTTTGAAGGTACGCCCACATAACATAACGAATGGAGCTGCCATGATGGTACTACCCAAATAATACAGAGGCAAGCCCCTTTGCACAGAGAGGTCATTCGCACAGATACAACAACCTGTGTCCCATCCAGAACCGCCATCGTGACACTGAATCTGCATTTCTATGCTGTCGGTCAGGCACCTCTTTGCCACTGCCCATAGCCCATAGCTTTTACCCGGATTGCTCATACTTTGCAGCTGCATGGGCCTTCGGAGATTGTGAACATTTATCTCCAGGGACAACTAGAGGCTACCAAGGTCGCTGTAGGATGCAAGAACCGCGACAAACAGCAATATGCTCTAACCAAGGGCTGGCCTGCATTGGGGACTCGCCAAAGTTTAACGTTCGTTTTTGACCAGAGAACACAGTCAGGGTGACGCACACAGGTACGGGAGATGAGAGGGCAGTTGTGGGGATGAACGTGGGCTTGGAATCTCCTTTGAGACCAGTGGTGGGGCACTGTATGTGCTGTACGCAAGTGTTGCAGGATCCCTGCAATACCATCGCCTCGGCTGACTGCATATGCTGCACAGTGACGCATCATGTTGCATCGCACTACTGCACTCTTCGCCGTGTGTGTGGCAGCTGTGTATCACAAGCATTCCTCCTAGTGGTGTATTTCAGGTCAGCATAGAGTGAGCGCCAATCAACTCAAGGTGCAAGGCATTCCATCAACAAATTGGGGCTGAGTCAGTGTCATATCCAGGGAGGCCCCCCGTGAATCAATGTAATCAATCCACTGGGGTGTCGTTGTCTAGCAGGTAACCCCCCCCCCCCCCTTGTAACCAACCAAGAAGGGGACACATGCATCTGTGAGAGAACCTCTGGACTAATGGCTGAAAGTGTCTATGGCGGGGACATTCAGTCGATCAGCACCGACCATTGATCCCCTTGTAACCCCCCCCCCTTTGCAATCTAACCGTCACTTGGCCTAAAAAGCATAGGAAACACTAGGCGCCGCAGAAAACATTTCCTTCGGTTACACTGGAACTGGGGTTGGGGGGGACCGTCACTTGGTGACCCCCACCCCCCATGGGGGGGGGGGGGGGGGGGCTGACAGTGGGGGGGGGGGGGGGTTACAAGGGGTGCAGGGGGTACAAACAGCAATCCAATTTTCCACTTGCTGCTGCACTTCGCGGGCTGTATGGAGGAGAAATAGGCTTGGGACTATAAAGTTGAACGCTTCAGGAAGCTGCACTTGCCAGTCTCCCAGAAACCACGCTCTTTTTCTCTTCCACATCGCTTCGGACATCTGATTTTCATTTGTCTTCTGTTCAATCATCGGTCCTAACATCTCTTGGGGTTTGCTGTGGGTGAGGCGGCATGCCCGTTGCATTCAGCTGACCCTCAAATGGGGCTATCTTTCAGCCTTTTCCAGCACTTTGTTTTGGAGAGATAACCTTGATCACTGCAATATGATTTCTCACATGTCAATTGACCACTGGGTTGTCTTGAACTGTCCGGGATGAATTGGGCTGGGAAGGCGCAGGGAGGATACTGGGAAGGGCCCTCTCCCAGAGCATGTGTAGTGTGATGAACAGGAATGGGGGCAGGGACTGGTGGCTGACACGGGGGTGCTTGTGCCCCCCCCCCCCCCGAAGTTTTTTTGGCCTTTGGTGAAAAGGTTGGTTCCGCCCAATTCGTTCCACCCGATGTGTTTTGTGTACCCAAAATGCTGCAATTAGAATAGTGATTTCAAATTTTACATTTTCCCTCACCACCTTGGCCTGGGGTTATGTCGCCACTTGAATTTCTCCCCACTACGGGGACCCCGAGAAGGTATGCAGACCCTGAGAAGGTAGGGGTTATGTAGCCATATTGATTTCTCCCCGCTGTGGGGTATCTGAGAAGGCAGAGAAGGCAGGGATTATGTAGCCATATTACCCCACTATGTGGACCATGAGGTAGGAGAAGAACGCAAGGGTAGGAAACATTTGTGGGGTAGGAAAAAGACACAAGGATAGGAAAAATCTGTAATGGTAGGAAACTCTCTCTATTATGGAGAATGGAGACCCTTAGAAGGCATGGGTTGCGCAGACCTTCCAACTTCTCCCCCTTTTCGAACCCAGAGAAGTGCAGAGAAACCCCACAACAACAGCAAAACTCCACAAGGGTCCTGCTATCCGCCAGTCCCGGCTTCGTGGCCCGAATTTTTCACCAAATAACACAGAGGTTTGCTGAAACCATTTTGGAGCCATCAAGTTGTGCTTTTCTTAATGTGACACCACTTGGTAGAACCATTGCTGCATCCCAAACACCAAACGGATCACTCTGGCTGCTAGTCTGAGCAACCTGTACGCACAAAAGTGAAAAATAATACGCACCTATATGCCAGCATTGCACCCACGCATATGCAACAAGTCAAAAGGTCAAAAAAGTGCCCAAAAAAGTGGCCAACGTGAGCTCTACAGCCATCACACAGATGCAAGTGGTACAAAGCATATGTCCAAACCACGTTTGAAGTGATGGCCCTGAGGCTAGAAAATGGACTTTTGACGAGGATTCAAGTCAATGGACCCACCCATGCACGTGTCAATGGACCCCCCCTTTCAAAAGAAGAAACATGGCCCCCGTTGTCAATGGACCCCCCCCCCCCATTCGAAAGAAGAAACATGGCCCGGGCCATTGACATGGGAAGGGGGTGGTATGCCCCTTTAGACAGGGCATAGTGCATGCACAACCTGCCAAAGACTCACTATCCCTTGACTGGGACAGCTTTGCTGCTCATGATGCTTGACTTTTGGGATGATATGACTTGAAATAGGCGACAAGAAGGCTATCAATCACAAGTAAATCCACTTTGACGGGCTGCATCAAGCCAATCTGGAAGACTCTGCAAAAAAGCGGACTTTGATGGTGACACGAAAAAATGCCAAAATCTGCTGCTTTTTAGGGGGCGCACCATGCGCTGTGCACTCGCCGTGCCTGCTCTGTACGTGTGCTGTGCGAAAAGTAGGCTATTTTGGACCCTGTTTCCCCGATGGCCAAGGTGACCACGGTAACCACTGTGTTCCCGTGCAGGACTGCCCAGAGTCTTACGCAGTCCAAAAACTCAGAGAATGAGTTGAAACAAAATTATGTTTCACACTGAAAATGCCAGATTGCTGTCAGTTTTCTAAATCTGCTATTTTCGTCCTGTGGGGGTATGCTTCGCCAGTGGTGGGTGCTTTTCAGGGTGGTCACGGAAAAGCTTACTTGCCATTGGGCGCTGTGCAGGAACACCCCCTTAGGGTGGACAGGCCCGATCACCACCAGGCCGGCATTGTTTGATGCCACCTTTTTCCCGCTTGTTCCACGTTTGACTGTTGTGTTGCACAAGAATGGCGGGATGATGCAGTGAGCTGTGCGTACGATGTCGCATTGCGCACAGATAACACAGGCCATGGGACGTGAAAACACCCCCGAGGACTGCAATCAACGAGCCAAAAACTCAAAGAGACCCCGTAGTCCCCCTAATCCAGAATGCATCGGGGGCCACCCTGTCCCGCACATCCCGCCACACCGCCTCATGTTGCTCGCAGTCTGCATGGTATCAGAGATCCGTCCGCACAACCATCGGCGCTCTGATTCCCCCGCACAAACAAAGGCAAGGCGCAGACAGAGCCACTCGCCGTCCCCACGGCGCGCGGACTCGCCGCCCCCGGTGCCAAGCGATCGCCATACCACCGCCGCTGCAGCCGCGCGCCAGAAGCGGCAGCGTAGCCGTCAGGACGGCGCAAACAGCCCCGAGGCAAGGGATCGGCGACACTCCGATGACGAGGCACGGGCCTCAGGCAAGGACGCGCGCCAGGGCTCACGGAGACGTTCCACAAGCAGCGGGAGCTCCTCGTCGTCGCGGTCGCGGTCTGAGTCCGAGGTGGCCGGCTTGATCGAGGGCGGAGGGGCCCAGAATGGTCGCGATGCGGAGCAGAGCCAGCGGAAGCCGAAGAAACGGAAGCGGGGCGGAGGCAAGAACAAGATCTCGCGCTGCTACAATTGTGGTATGGCGACAGGCGGAGGTAGGGCCAGTCTCATGGAGTAGAGGCTGGTGGAGCAGTGGTGAGGCGTGAGGAGAGAGAGAGTGTGTGTGGGGGGGGGGGGGGGGCTTGGTTTCTGTAATTGACCCGCCGTGACCCCCTCACCCCCTTCCGTCTTTGGTAACCCCCCGGCAGCCCTGGGTGACCACAACAGTGCGGCAGAAAACTTGAAAGAGAATCATCTCCAAGTGAATGGGAGTGTCAGGCACGCTCAAGGAGTCGCGCGAGGGGTGGAGCTATGTGCTAACACACTCCAATGTATTGAAATTTAGATGTTCTTCAGAACAACAACAACAACAACAACAACAACAACAATGACAACAGCAATGACAACAATGCCGCCTTCGGTGCTGTCAGGGTGCGCATTGTGTGCCCTCCCCAAAGTGCCCTCCCATGGGTAAGGTTTGCGCAGGGGCGGTGGCCCACCAGGGAACACCCTCTATGTGCCCCAGGAAGCAGTTGTCAATGCAGGGGCTCAAGACTATGACCCCTCCGTTTCTGTCTTTCGCAGAGCCAAAATGTTTTTGGTGAACATTCCGCATTGGCCCCTGAACACTTTCCAGCTTCAGCCTGGCAAGCGGTTCAGGCCCCTCTGCAGTGCTAGGCCGTGTTTTAAGGATTTGCAGTCTCCAAAAACCCTCCGTCAGCCTGGGGTCCGGTGTGGGGCTGCATTTGGTGAGCAACACAAGTGCTTGTGCGTAGCAATCTGGTTGGCATGCAGCAGGTTGGTTACTGTATAGTACCGCCAGTGCCCAGTGCCCGGTCGTCGGTGTGATCTGCATGTGGGTCCAGGTCATTTGGGTGGGGAGTAGGGGGTGATGGGGGAGGGTTTTCTTTTTGGTGGTGGTGGTGGTGAGGGTGGGGAGTTGCAAGTGGAATATGTGTTCCACTGCTCATTCCCAGTCAGGGTGGAAACACCCTGAAGCCGAATCCTGTTCCCATCTTTAGTGACTCAAACAAGAGCCACTCTTCAGCTGCATTGCATTGAGTTATAAACTCTTGTTGATATACCCGCTTGGCATGAGAGTCAGAACAGGATGACAACGAGGAACTGCTGGGCATAAGGCTCAGGATTCAATATATTACCCTCTTTAGAATGTCCCAGCACCATGGGGGGCAACAGCAGCGATAGCAGCATTAGCAGAATATGATCACGCCAACACGGCTGCTTGCAATGCTGATGCTAATGATAATGCGGATGCTGGATTTATATTAAGCTGGTAGATAAGAAGCTCTTCAGAGATGTCGAGGATCGCGATGTAGCCAGCCGTTTTCGATGGTCACAGTGCACCACCAGCTGCATCCAGAGCACAGACACAAAACTGTTTGCACAAACAAGATTGGTCATGGTCTCAAGGGAACGGCCCCAATTTGATCATACCAGAGACTTGAAATGAGACAGTAATCAATGCTACACTTCCAACCTTTTAGAAACCCACCCACCAAAACTGACGCGTGTGGGGGGGGGGGTTTGTGACCACTTGGCCAGAAGCAACCAAATTGCAAATCCAATGCACCAACCCACTGGCCCAACTCCCCCCCCTCTTCGCTCGTGCACCTGCCCACTCTCATGTACCCCTACCTAAAGCGAGGATGGCTGTTTGAGGACTCTGGCTGACCCTGTTAGCAGGGCAAACTACCTCACCCATCGACTCACGCCAACACCGACCCATAACAAGAGGGCCATGAATCAACTGCTACTTCAAACTACGTTTCATCAAGGGGTGTCAAGTTATAAAGTTCAACTTGTGCTTTGTGGAGCTTTGCCATGCTCACCCAGACCTGTGCCAAAACATGGATGGGGGAGCAAAGAAGTGTATCGTGTTAGAACACAGTTCCTCCAAAACGTGTGGACGCTTTGGAGATGACAGCATAATTTGGATTTATATGTATGAAATTCTAGCATTTTTTCCTCGCCAATGCATGCCCCATTGTTGCTGTCGGCTCAGCAACACACTTGTTGGCCCTGCTGCTTCCCCTGGAACTCTGAGAAAGGTTATGGCTTTTCCATCTGCAGCGCTTGCTGCTTGTTGGTTGCTTGTTGTTATGTTTTGCATTCAGGTTATTGTGCTTAGTCTCCTTGTGATGCTGATTATAAGCATAACAGGCAATCGTGCTGGATACTCTTTCAACATTGAGCACAGCACCCGACATTCCACGCCTGCTGAGGCACCAATCTCAGCCTGACCTAGCCTGAAACGGAATTGCTGTCGGCCTGCTGAGGGTTTCAACCCCCCACGATGTTTTTTTAATTTGCCTAATTTGTTACGCCACACAGTCGTGTGTGTGCAACTTTTGTTAGTGCTCCAAGTGCCATTGGTCAACGGTTCATCTCCAATAGCCATGGGTCACGCCTTAGCTGCTGATGCTGTTTGGTAGCCACTGTAGTCACAACTGCCCATACTGCAAAAAGTGTGCACCTGCCTAGGGTTTTGCGACACCACCACCATTTTGAAGAATTTACTTGCGTCACATCAGTGTTATCACAACAGAAGCTTTGTGTCTAATTTCCCACATTCCCAGCTCTTGGTGGTTGTAATCAAGTAGCTCCTGGTGGGTGGCTGTGTCAAACCGGGGAAGTCTACCAAAGGTTCCACCTACAGCTTTGCATAGCTCACCTTCACTAGGGTTTACCCCCCTACCCCTCTCTCCAAATATCTTTTTCAGATTTTCCCTCGCCTCCTTCTGCCTGCAAACTGCCCCAACAGAAGGTAGTGGAACATTTTGGGGGGGCACCTGGGGCGAGGCATACAACGTTGAACACATTTTCCTTAGGTCAAGGCACTCTGCCTATACAGATGTCTCCAGCCCCTTCAAGGGGGATTGCATTCGGAAACTATGGGATTCTCCCTTTTCTCATCGAAACCAAGCCCTGCGCCTCAATTCTATGAGGGGGCCTGTTGGGGGGCCTATTGGGGGGCCTATTAGGGGGCCTGTGCATAGATCAAACGTCTATGTGACATCATTAGATGCCTCCTTTCACATCCATTGTAGTAGCAATGGTCAGGTTTTTGTGCCAAGTGTGCAGCCATATATGGTGTGGTGTGCTCGCAGTGTGGCAACTGAAGAGCCAGTGGCTGCTAGGGGCTCCAAGGGTTTTTGAGCAAAGAGTTGGTGATGGTTGTGGTTTACAGAAAGGGTACATGTAATGTAACCATAAATTTAACCATAAATTGGTGGTACGACAGCATTGGCCATGGGTGCAACTTTTAAGAAGACACCCTTACTTTGCTCCAACCTCCCCCCCCCCCCCCTCCATAGCACCGCCACTCGGGTGAACAACCCGGGCAGGCCCCAGGCAGGGCAGTGCTTAGAGTGCCTCGGGGCCCCTCCAACCGCGCAGCCAATCCACCGTGGGACGCCACCCAGCCCTGAGCAGCACCACCTGTGCCAATGCAATCCCCCAGTCAAGTGCAAGGCTTAGCCGCCCCCGTGCCCCAGGCAGTCGTGGGGTGGCCAGCGGCATGTCAGTTGACCTGGAGGAGGCGTGTCCAGGCCGACTACTCCCTGTCAGGCGCCCACTGCCTCCCTGCCGGCGCCTGGAGCACCAGGCGACAAACTGCCCCACACGCCCCCCCCCCCCCCAAGACCCAAAGGCACCCCAGCAGCGCGCACGCCACACACACAGGCACGGTGGTATCTTTCTCCCGCGTGTGCCACCGGGGGGTTTTGGGGCTGTCAGCAGTCCGGCACGCCATGAGACCGCGACAGCCGGGAGCATCCAACCCAGTCAAGTCGCGCAGGGACGGTTGCGCTGACCGTGGGTGTGGTCGTCCGGGGGGGGGGGGGGAGGGGTTGACCCAAACCAAACCAAACCCCCTCTTCCAAAACAGAAAAAAATGCAACTGTCTGCAGTCTCACAGCAGCACTGTCGGAACACATGCAAATGCACAAGCCTTCATCATAAAGGCAGTCGCCTGGCAAGGTGCAGCAGCAGGCTTCTGTGCTGGGTTCTGTACTGCACTCCTTTGCTCATGCACACGTATCCCAAGGTTTTCTGACAATTTTTCCGATGCACATGGGTACCTAGTCAGCAGCGATGTGGGCCCATGGTAATTTGTAAATGTCTTCACGTTCATGAAAATGCATTGCAGATGCATGTCCTTGGATATGAGTCATGGCAGTTTCAAACTAAACCACATTATTGACATGTGGCTGTTGTCATTCTACATCGAAAAAAGGACATGTGCACTGTGCACAAAATTTTCTGGCACCGAGTGCACCTCAGAGAGACAGAGTTTGAGAAATATGAAACTGTGAGAGATGCAAAGCTCAAAATGAAAGGAAGGAAGACTGTTTGACTGACGTCCATAAAGGCCACCAGGGGGCCACAGCCTAACATGTGTGACAGATACCTGGAAAAATGACTTCTTGCCTTAAGGCCTCTTCCACCTTCTGCCTCCCTACCCTTCTGTCTCTTGTCCTCCCTCTCCCTCGCCCTCCTGCTGTGGAATGAGCGGTTGCATTAAGATCTTCTTTTCCCTTTTCATGTGTTCTCCGCAGGCACCACAGAATGGCTCGCTACTGCATTGCATGCGTTAATGAGTGACACGGAGCTGCTGTGGCAGAGAGTGCACACAACTCCATTTGTTGCTTGCCCACTTCACCTCTGGATGTTGTGGCTGGTAGTCTGTCACTGTAGCTTGGTGTGCGAATGCTTCAGTGTGGTGAATTGCTTAGGTGTCCTTTGGATCCAACAGCAGGGGCGATTTGTTTTCAAAATGTGCACACCAGATTTGAAACTTTTTTGAACACGTTGCAGAATGGCGTTGCACCATGGGATGAGTTGCGAGTTATGTGTGCCATATGTGAACAGAAGGCTGCAATTTCAGCATATCCAAGAAGAAACAGTGTCTCCAACAACATTTGTGTTTTGTTTTAATGTGTTTGCTCCATTCAATGAGGTACCGTCTGCCCCTTTTGCGTGATTATGGATTTGTCCAATTACATCATCAGGACACTGCCATCGTTTTGGGGTTTACGTTCCCAATCGTAAGGTGGTGTGGTGTGGGTGTTGCTTAGAAGCACTCACCCTTCCCCCCCCCCCCCACCCAGCACCGAGGAGCCAGCATCCGACCAGGGGGAGGGTGTGGGTTGGGGGGGGGGGTCCTGGCGGAGCCCACTGACAGGATACCCCGGCCTGAGGCACCATGTTGTGCCCCGCCGGTTGATTGGGCTAGAAGGCAACCTCAAAGGTGGATCCCCAGGCTGGTTTCAGGTGCCAGTGACGGTGCAGCGGGAAGGACCCAAGATGGTCCCGTCTAGTGCCCCTTGTTGCGTGGGTGTATGGCTGGAGAGACCTCGGAACCAGGGGGCCCATTGGACACAACCAGTGGACTGGTGGACTGGTGGACACAGCACAGCACAGCACAGCACAGCACACACAGCACAGCACAACTTAACACAACATAGCACAACCCAACCCAACAGCACAGCGCAGCACAGCACAGCACAGCACAGCACAGCACAGCACAGCACAGCACAGCACAGCACAGCACAGCACAGCACAACTTAACACAACATAGCACAACCCAACCCAACCCAACCCAACCCAACCCAACCCAACCCAACAGCACAGCACAGCACAGCACAGCACAGCACAGCACAGCACAGCACAGCACAGCACAGCACAGCACAGCACAGCACAGCACAGCACAGCACAGCACAGCACAGCACAGCACAGCACACAAAACTACACCACACCACATCACATTACACCCCACCGCACCACATGATACCACACTGCACCACACCACACCAAACCACACCACACCACAAAACAACATAGCACCATGCGCGACACCACACCACGACGCGACACGACACGACACGACATGGCACAACACGACACGACACGACAGCACACGGCACAACGACACCACAACACAACACAGCACAGCACAACACAACACCACACAACACAACACAACACAACACAACACAACACAACACAACACAACACAACACAACACAACAAAACACAACACAACGCCAACACCAACAACAACACAATGCAACACAACCAAACACAACGCAACATCAACACTGCACAACACAAAACAACACAACACAACACAACAGAGCACAACACAGCAAAACACAGCACAGAGTGAACTCCCTAGGCAACTGCTGTAGGCCTGTGAACTTCCAGAGATCCCATGAAGAGTTTGTCGCTCAAAACGTTGTGCAGGGGAGGAGTGACGGAAAACAGTTGTAGCAAGATGCTCCTGTGCCATCAATACGTGCCTCTCCCCTGTTCAGACACCCAATGCAAAGGCGGCCGGGGAGGGGGGGGGGGGGGGGGGCTGTACGGAGGCGAAAGATTACTGGAGAAGCAGGGGCATGCTGCTGAACATAGGGAGGGCTGCAAAGAGACTGCTGGTGAGAGGAGAGCTGCTGGAGCACCTACAGCCGCTGGGCGTACACCTGCGAGTGTCGGTTACCAACACCTGCCCGCATGTGCCTGCACCTCCTCACCCCTGCCCCGGCACGTGCGAGCGCCACACACGCCGCTGGGGGCTGCTGCCCAGGCACGGTCCTCCGGGATAACGCCCTTTGTCAGAACAACAGTTGGTGTTGCTTCTGCACCTTCTGGACCCATGTCCTGCTTTTCCCTTGACAAAGACCCCCCGCCCCATTGTCAGAACCGCACGAGGCGCTCCGTCAAATTTTGGGATTTTAGTGTTGTTCTCGCAAGGGGCAGGGGCAGAGTTTTGCTGAACAACTCAGCATCTCCAGGGGTGGGGGGTGGGGGGGGGGTCTGACACCACCCACCCACCCCCCCCTTGGACCCCCCCCCCTCTTAAGTGATTGGGCAAAATTTTTCTCCAGGTCTTCAGCCAATCAAAAATTTTCTCTGGCGCAAGTCAGTTTAGGCCGAAAAATTTCTTCGGCGCCTCTAACAACTCAGGGTCTCCTGAGGGGGGGGGGGGGTCCCCCCACAGCCCCCCCCCACCCACCGCCCCCCCCCCCCCCCCCTCAAGCAAAACTCTGGGCAGGGGCGTACGCTCAAGAGTTTGGGCCCGCCGGGCTGGCAAAGAGCCAGACCACCTCAGGTCACCTCAGGGGCACTGGCAGACACCGCGATCGACGGTTTTACGGAGAGGCAGGTGGATCCCATGACCCTACTGCCGGTCCTTTGTCGTGCGCGCCGCACCCCCTGCTGCACCCCATGCCTCCCTTCCCTTTTGTGGCCTCAGGGGCTTTTGAGCATGTCTTCCCCGCGTGTTCACTCCCGATCTACTGCGCGTATTGCTGCACCGCGGGGCACACCTTCAACGTCTGTCAAGAGATGCAGCGCGACGCCAAGAGCGGCAAGAAGATGCCATCGCGCAACGCCCTCCTGGATTACTGCATGGAAGGCCGGCGGGCCCAAGGCGCTCCGACCACCGAAAAGCCCACCAATCGGCGCAAGCGCGACCGTTCACCTTCGAAATCGCGGTCACGGTCGCGGTCGCGGTCGCGTTCGCGGTCTCGGGGAAAGTCGCGGTCGCGGTCGCGGTTGCGGGGAAGGTCTGATAGATCCAGCGGGGGGTTTGACATCAACGCCCTCATGACGCGCGTCGCTGCGAAGCGCCGCAGCCGCAGCCGGAGCCAGAGCCGGAGCCGCAGCCGGGACCGCAAGAAGCGGAAGAAGGCGAAGAAGGAGAAGAAGGACCGGAGCCGGTCGCGGAAGCGCAAGCACAAGGACAAGGACAAGGACAAGGAGCACAAAGACAGAAAGAAGCGGGCGAACAGCCCATTGGCGATTGCCGCGCCCCCTCTCGCCCCACCGCCGGCCGGGCCTCCCCCAGCGGCCCCACACTCCGCCGCTCCCCCGGCCCCAGCCGCCGCCGCCGCCGCCGCCCCCAGTGCGGGCCCTGCTGTGGGTGCCGTGTCGCCGAAGGTGGGCTCCGTCTCCCCCAAAGCCGAGCCCCCCCGCGGCGACTGGGAGCGCCTGCAGGAGCAGTTGCAGCAGCTGCAGTCCGGCAACGGGCTGCAGGAGCTCCAAGCGCAGTTGCAGCGCCAGAAGGAGCTGCTTGCGGCGGGCCAGACCCCGTCCAGTGCCAGCCCCAAGCCGAGCGCGGGGGCCAGCCCCCCCCCTGCGGCCCCGGAGGCGGAATCGGAGTCCGACGAGGACGAGGACTTCTCCATCATGGACCTGCTGGGGGGTGGTGCCTTCAACCCCCGCAAGGGCGACTCCTTGAAGGCCTCCAGCAGCGGTGGCGACGACCTCAACTCGTGGCTACAGGCGGCGGCGTCCTCTGACGGGGCGGAGGATGGGACGTGCAATAAGGTGAAGCAGGATGCAGCGAAGGGCAGGTGTGACACAAGGTTGGCACAAGGAATCGTGGGGGGCTCCCTGGGGAATTTTGATTCAGTGGCTGGTTTTCTTTCCTGCACCTCCACAACGTGTTTTGCTCCGAAAAATCACTACATTGAAGACAATAGAGGCACTAATAGAAGCGCGTAGGTAACGACACCATTTCTCAATCCAACTTGCAACAAAAACTCAGATGCAGGGTAGGCACACACCTTTAGGCTTAGTCGGCTCGGGGTTAAAGCTCAGCAACTTTGCGCAGGCCACTCATTATGAACAGCTGGCCCCCAAAGCAGGGTCTTTCCACCAAAGACAACCAGGGGCAAAGGTCTTCAAGCTTGGTGAGGCAGTGTGTAGTGCTAGGTTACATGCACCACACGTACACGTACACTACACATACACATACGCACACGCGCGCGCGCCCGTACACAGACATGCGCATACACATATACACATACGCACCTGTACACACATGCCCATGCGGGTCCACGCGGAAAGCCGCCAAGCCACCCACCCACACAAACTGATGTGCATGTGTACGTGTACGTGTACGTGTACGTGTATGTGTGTGTACGTTTAAATGTATATGTTTGTCTACAATGACACTTTTGCTGGGGAAATTTCGCCGCTAAGAAAGGTGGCCAAACTTTGAGCTTTGGGGGTTTCAAGGGTGGCAAAATTATCCCCTGGCACCCCCCCCCCCCCCAGGTATGTGTATGTGTGTATGTGTATGTGTTCGCCGTTCGCCATGCTCCACTGTCGCAGGAAAGGCGTCTAGTCGCGCAACTTTTGGTTGTTTGCAGCCTGACAAGGTAACCTACACTCAGACGCATACACATGCACATACACATGCACTGGTCGAGGGGCGCCACAGGAACGCACCCCTGACCTGCACCGCGGGCCTGCTCTAATGGGGAGCGACCCGACCCGAGGACGCCAGTGTGGCCACACAGGCTTAATCGGGAAGACCTGGTAAAAATGGTAATGCCCACACACATAAGCGTGTGTAAAGCTGATAAACAGAGCAACCAAGCGGTTGTGTGTGCATGTGAATGTATGTGTGTATGTGCGTGTGTATGTGTGCGTATGTGTATGTGCATGTGCATATGTATACGTATGTTTATGTGTAGGCGTCTGGGTATGTGTATCGGTGCGTGTGTGTGTGTGTGTGTGTTTGTGTGTGTGTATGTGTGTGTGTGTGTGTTTGTCAGTGTGCGTGTTTCTGTGTGTGAGTAGGAGCTGACCAGGCAGAAATGGGCGGCACGTCGCTCACGTCGCCGCTCACGAGGCCGACCAGCTCTGGTACATTCGCCACAACAGGTACTCTGTGGGGGGCTGCAAGGGTACGTACCTATTTTCCTGTCACCACCATCAACCGCCCGTAGAGGTCGTCTTGATCTCGTGCGCGCGCGCTTGTGCACACACACAGAGCCGGCGGCAATGTGAACATGCTGTGCAGCTGGATTCGCAGGATGCGATTCAGTCCCTGAAGTGGCTTCTTCAGGCAGTTCCTGCGGCCACACGGCTCCTCGCACAAGCGACGGAGCCCGTGGCGCACGCGCTCACGCCTCACGCTCCGCTCGCTCCGTCCAGTTGCCCCGTGCCCAAAGCGGACACAAAGGCCCCAGACGCGAAGCCGGAGCCGAAGCCGAAACCCAAAGCGGATTCGTACGACATGTTTGCAGACACGGAGGCGGTCCCGGAGTTGCCCCTGACGGACGTGGAATCAAAGAAAGCCGCGGAGGTAACCGCCTCTCCGCAGGCCCTTCGGGGGCTTCTTGCCCCAGCCCCTCCTGCCCCATCGCCACCTCCGGGCTGTGGCCCACTGTATGAGGGACGCAGGCGCTGAGAGAATGACGTTGGCCAGGCCAATGCCCTGATTGGCAGGGGATGCCGGTTCCGTTCGAAGGAACCCGTTGGGGCCATGGGGCTGGCGGGAGGAGTGGGGCTTTCCTGTTTTATGTGCATTCAAAGCTTAGTTGACAAACCAGGCCCAATGGTACCCGCTTAGCGGTGGTCTGTGACGTCCCGCTGCGATCCATTGCTGTGCATGTTAGTGGCCTGTCTACTGCCGTCTCTCTGTGTCTCAACTTTGCGACAGAAAGTCACCAATGGTCTACCAGGCCACTGACGAGCCTATTTTGTGGCTGCATTTTTGTGCTGGCCGCGTCTTGTCCCACTTACAATAACTCAGCATTCCTCCTGGGGGGGTCTAGCCCTTGGGGATGCAGGTGCCCCGGCCGCCGACACCCAAAGAGAGTACGGTGCGGTGCACCAGGCAAACTTTTCCCCTATATTCCCCCCAGTTGTCCCCCTTTCCCCCCATTTTTTGTTGCTGTGTTGGGGACCCCCGAGAAGGCAGGGGTGATGTAGCCATTCCGCCCACACAAGACGGCAGGGGTTGGGTAGCCTGGGAGTGATGTTTGGGGGGGTAGAGCATTGGGATAGACGGCCGGGGCATTGATTTGGATGCCGGGCGCACCGAGTGTGCGCCGGGCAAACGTACCCTAAAAATCTGACCCCCAACCTGAACCCCAGGCACACTGGCAGCGAACGTCCGGGGCTGCAGACCGCCCTGCAGAAGAGTTCCTGGCGGGACAAGCGCATTGTGGGGCCCGGCCATGAGGCGGGCGTCCGTCAGGCACAGGTATGTGGGGGGCTCCGAAGCGGGATTTGAAGGCAAACGGGCGGTGCCATCTGAAAGCTCTGGTGCCGACGCTGTCACTGGGTGGGCAATGCCCCGCCTCCCCAGATGCGGCCGGGGGTTGTGCACGCATCCCCCCCCCCCCCCTACCTAGGAACCGCCTTGCGCAAGAACCGCACCCTGGTTCCGCGGTCGAAGTCTCGCACCACCTTTTTTTACCACGGTATTGGGTTTTTCATGGTTCTGGTGGATGCAGGACATGGGGCTTGGCACATGTCTTCAACAACAAGCTGTTTTTCACAAGGAACATCATTTCACAAGGGATATGGATGATGATGCAGTACCCAAGCATTTTAACGTCCCAGAACCCAAGCCTAAGCCGAAGCCTAAGCCAGCCCCAAAGCCCAACGCAGCACCGAAGCCTGGCCCCAAGGGGCAGCATAGACAGGAATTCAGGATGGTGTATCATGGGAGGAAGGATTTCACGTCCGAGCCAGTTGAACATTAGATCATTCCATGCACATTGGAAGGCACACTACAGCCCAGTCAGCTGAGATTCACTCCTTTGGTGTTCATATGTCAATGTAGTTCGTTGTGGGAAAGGAGAGGGTGCACATACGCCGGCGCAACGCGCCGGAAATTTTTTTTTTTCCGCGGTACGGGGCTGCCCACGGTCATGCGCAAGAACCGCCCCCTGGTTCCGCGGTCAAACATTGCTGGTTCCTGGGCACGGGGGGGGGGGGGTTGCCTGGGGGACCCTGGGACAGCAGGGCTCTTTGTTGCGATTCCCCTCCCCCACTTTGGCAACCCCAGGACAGCGGGGGCCGCGTAGCCAATGCCTCCCTCAGTGTTTGGGGGCCCCGATGCTCCGGGGATTAGTAGTCTTTGGGGACCCCGACACGGCACCCTCCATGCATCCCCCTAAATGCATCGGCAGTACCCAGGGATGTATTAAAACGGCCGTACACCGTAGGAGGAGGGGGGTACCCCCCCCCCCCCCCAAGACCCCCCTCCCCCCCTCCTCCACTTCCAATATTTAAGGCTGACAGCCAAAATTTTGCTTCGGTGCCTCGATGCCAAGAGGATTTAAGGATTTTTGGCCCGCCTTCGGCAGGGACCCAAGGAGGAGGGGTATCCCAGCCAAACCCCCCTCAGCCCCCCCTTCTAATACATCCCTGGCAGTACCTCCCTCCCGCGGCATACCTGTCCAAATGATGATGCGCTGGCCGGGCTCACGTCCGCACCACGCCTCCTCCGGGGCCCTCCGTTGCGCAACACTGTGCAGGAGGACGCCGCGGATGATGCCGAAGGGTTCTACATCCCGCGGATCGGCGAGCTGCTGCACGAGCGGTATCGCGTGCAGTCTGTGCTGGGCAAGGGGGTGTTCGGCACCGTGGTCGGTGCGGTGGATACGCAGGTGGAGGATCCGCAGGAGGACGAGGTATGGCCGTGATCCTGTTGGCATGAGTACAGGGCAGAGGCCACCAGGGGGGTCCTTAAGGGACTAGATTTTTTTTTTGTTAAGGACCGCCCTTAAGGACCGCCCCAAGGGAGCATCAACCGCCAACCACCAACCGCCACCAACCGCCAACTGCCCACCGCCGCCCACTGCCAGCGGCGACCAACCGCCAACCGCCAATCACTGCCAACCCCCATCAACCACCAATCCCCAACCACCAACCGCCGCCAACCACCACCAACCACCACCAACCGCCACCAACCGCTAGTCGCCAACCGCCAACCGCCAACCGCCCACCGCCAACACATGGTGTGCCCGCGGGCTTTTTTGGGAAAACTGTGTAACGGAACACTTTTTTTTCCCCGTTAAGGACCGCCCTGGGGGCCGCCAGCGGACTCCCACGTCACTAACTCAGCACCAGTACGGGGCTGGGGGGCAGGGATGTATAAGACCGGCCATGCAACATAGGAGGACCCCCCCCGCCCCTCCTCCCCTGCCATTGTTTGAGGCTGACAGCCAAAATTTTGCTTCGGCGCCTTCAGCCCCAAGAGGATTTGAGCTTAAAGATTTTTGGCCCGCCTTCACCGGGGACCATAGGGGGTCCACAGGAGGAGGGGGGTCCCAGCCAACCCCCCCCCCCCCTCTAATACATCTCTGGTCCGGTGGCCCGGCACCAGTATGAACCTCCTCAGGATGGTACGACCCCCCCCCCCCTTTCCAAGAGCAATGCCCTTGTCAGAGCAACAGTAGGCGTTGGTTCCGCATTTTGTGGAACTGTGGGATTTGGCGGTTTCTTTTTTCCGTGGCCCACGAGTTTCAGGTTTTCTCTGTGGGTCGGGTCTGGGGATGGCATTTTTGGGATGTTCATTTTTGTCCCGCCCCCCACGTCCTCCTCTTCGTGTCCTTTTGGAGGAGGAGATTGGGGAATCCCCTGACGACCGGTGCAATCCCGACGCAATGGTCACTGCGCGTGCCCGTCGCGCGGTGCGCCCGAACACCGCCCTTGTCACGGCAACGCTTGGTGCTGTTTCCGTCAAAATTTTTGGCCCTTTCGGGTTGCTCTTGCAAAGGGGGAGGGGGTGTGGCTTGCCAGCGTGCCTGCGGGTAGACCTCAAAGACCGCCAACCACCACTTTGGCACTGTTAATTGAATTTCCAAAAGGCGGGGGGGGGGGGGGCTGAGCGAAGGTTAATGCCGTATGGATCCTTCATGTCGTGACCACCACAACCCGCCGCTGATGGAGAAACAGAAATGGTGGGGTCAAGACAGCGGCGTGGCGGACCTTCAGGAGAACATTGACACTGCATTGTGTGGTGACGAGCGACTGTACAGGGCCCGGTAAAGAAACCACAGATGGACTACATGCCATACAGGGGGGGGGGGGAGGCAGACACAAATCTGATCGCACCCTTACCAATCATAAGACATCCATTCAAAACCTCGTTCCTGCATTTTGGCCCCGATTTGGGGGATGCCTGATCCAATGGAAGTGAGGCCATGGGGCAGGGTGCAGCTGCTGCGGACGGTCCAGCCCCCTGGGAGCCCCCTCGGCCCCATTCCCCCTGCAAACCCCCAGGCCTGCACTGCCGGCACAGGCGGAGGCGGTCGCCTTGATGCCGGAACGGGCGCGGGCTGCTTCCCTAAGGCCGGCAGCTGCTGGCGTCTGACGGGGGGTGATGGCCCGGGGGAGGTGAACTGGGGCCCCGGTACTGTCGGCCACGAGGAGGCACCGCCGCCGGTGCGACGCGGGCCGGAGCGGCGGGCGGGTGCTCTTGCGAGCGCGACGGTGACAGGGGCTGGCGATGGCGGAACTGTTGGTGCCCCCCCCCCCCCCCCGGCACAAGCACCACTACCCAGTGAAACCGTCGTTTTCTGTGTCTTTGGTAGTGCCTGGGCCAAGAGGGGGGCTCCGCGAATGCGGAAACGACACCAGCAGGAGCACCGGCCACAGCGACCGACAGACAGCAACGACCCGACGCAACATGCGAAGGGAAGAACGGGTGACTGTCCAGGGCCCTGTAAAGAAACAACAGCCAGACGGAATGTCACACAGGGGGGGAGGGTACCCTGGGAGCCTTCCGGGGGTGCAGGGGGATGCCAGACGTCCCCTGGCGCAGACTGCTGCAGGGAGAAGACGTGGCCAGCACCCAGCCTTGTACATACCTCCACACCCCTCACTACACCTCCATTCCTCTCCACAAGCCTCCACACCCTTACACGCACATAACCCCCTGGGCCTTTTCACAAACCTTCATGAGCCCCGAAACAGCACCACAACCCACGGCACCCCTCTCCAGCTCTCCCGAACCCCATCAACCTTCGGAAACCCCCTCGGGCCCTCCGGCACGCCCCCTGTCTACTCCGCTCGATCAGCATGCCCTCCGGCTGTCGCCTCTGCCGCGCCGGGTCCTGCCTCCCACACCCTCGCCAGCTTTGTACCGCCACCTGCAGCAGTGCCCATTAACGAGGCGTAGAAACTCTGTGTGCGCGTGCAATCACGTAACTCCAGTTGGGGGGGTTTGGAGTGTCGTCGAGGGCGGTGGCAGCGTGTGGAAAGGACTGCAAAGGGTCGCCGTTCAAAACAAGTGGCTTTTCGCCTTCCAGTGCGTTTCAACACATCGATCACTGCCATTTCATTCATGCAATTATGATTGGATATTGTCCATCCAAACGGCAGCTCGGAAGCGTCTTTCGAAAACCCTCAACCCCAACCCCTCAACCAACACATCCCAGACGCATGACCGCCCGCTGACCATCCCCTTTTCCCTGGGGCCGGTGGCAGACCCGCTCCTTATCCCATGCATCTGCTTCCATCCGCCGTGAATCTTGCGCCTGCACGGTCAGTCTGTCCTTCTTCTTTGCCGGCAGGGCGCAGCCAAACCGAACCGAGAAGTTGCCATCAAGATTGCCAGGTCCAGTGTCCCACACTCGGGGTGAGGCAAGCCGATGGCGAGGGCTGCTGAGTTATGGACATGGCTTGGTGGAGCACCCCTCCACCACCGCTTTATCGAAGCAGTCAAGTTACAGCCAGGACTGAGTGAAAGCATCCGCGTTAGCGCATGTGTTGTCGATTCGCTTGTGACACACGTAGCGGTTTGGAGCGCAAGCGGTGGTACAATTTCCGGGCAGGCAGTGCGCGGTCAGGAAGGGGTCCCTTCGCACCTCCCCCCCCCCCCGGTGGCCAACAGGTACCCACAGTCACCCTACCCCCCAGGGTGGGGTGGGGTGGGCGGGTCCGAGCCCCCCAAGTTTGTGTACCTAAAATCAATCTCAAGTTGCCAGCCCCTTCAATAGATTTCATTTTCACCCGAGCAGAATGTTTCTGATGTGGGTGGGTGGGTGGGTGGGTGGGTGGGTCCGGTGGATTGGCTATTACTACACAGTACACCAACCAGCGTTGTGGACCCCCCCAGAGTTTTGCTTAACAACTCAGCATCTCCTGGGGGGGGGGGTCTGACAGCACCCCCCCCCCCCCAGGACCCCTAGTGATTGGGCAAATTTTTCTCCGGGTCTTCGGCCAATCAAAAATTGTCTATGGCGCCTTTGGCGCAAGTCAGTTTAGGCCGAAAATTTTCTTCAGCGCCTTTGTTGCCTCTAACAACTCAGGGTCTCCTGGGGGGGGGGTCCCCCACAGCCCCCCCCCCCCCCCCCGTAAGATTCTCTGATTCTCTGACAGTGCGGTTTTGCAGTGCGTATTTGACACACCAGTTTGCACCGGCACTCCTCTTTGAAGGCATGTGCCTTTGAGTGGTTGCAGTCCAGCAGCTCTGGGTAGGTGGCTACATTGAAAAGGGGGAAGTCTACTAAACCTTCCACCCACACCTTCGCTCAGCTCACCTCACCTCACTTAGGGTTTACCCCCCATTGATTCGGCCCAACAAACTTTTTCTCCGGCGCCTGGGCTTCGCCCTTGCATCTGCCCCTCTGTCCTGACGCCAGGAGCAATCAAGTGATGGAACTCGCTGCCAAGAAGGAAGTGGAGTGCATCAATGCACTGCTCCCAGACCCTCCGCAGGTGTGTGCACCCCTGCTCTAGTGTAGGACGTTGGGGCCGTCGCTTCGGCCCGCCCCCGTCATTGCAGTGTCCCCGATGCCCCGGTTTTCCGCACATTGGAGTCCCATACGAGGCAATTGTCAAGGTCCACAAAAGCTAAAAAAAAAAAAGAAAGGGCAGCACGTCCCGCTCTTGCGGCTGCGCACACGTCCGCCGCCACGCCTATGCTCGTCTGTTGCTGGCCACTCAGATCGCCACGCTCACGGGGAATAGATGCCCCACCTGCTCCTCCAACGGTCGTATGGTATCCGTACCACAGAAGTGTCACTCGCCAAAAATAGGACAGCACTGGGAAAGGGGGATGGCAGGAATCCTGTGGAATCGTGGTCCATTTGTTGGGGGGGGGCGGGGGAGGGGGGGCTCTCTGTAGGTCCAGTCCAACCAGCCCCTTGTCACTGCGGAGCCGAAAGGCGCCTATGGTACCACTGACGAGGCTCTTGTTGTGCTGACGTGTGCTTGCCATCTGTGACCAGCACACCACACGTCTCCGTACGGGGGACTGTCAGTTGAGCGCTGTGCCGAGCACACCTGAGACTGTCCCCCGAGGGCCTGTCCATTTCCCTCACCCCATAGCCCACAGGCGGCAGGGGGTTGTAGGCGCCGCCAGCGGGCGCCGTTCTGGGCCTCGGGTCTCGGCAAAGAAGTCACAGGCGCTGGCACGAAACTTGACTGAAAGTGGGCCCAGGGACGCAATGGCCTGCCTCGCGTCCTGCCCCGCCGCCGCCTCTACTCGTCGTTCCCGTGCGCCGCCTCATCCCCTGCCCCGCAGGAGCGCAGCAAGTGCATCACCGTGAGAGACATGTTCACCCACAGCCGCCATCTGTGCATCGTCATGGAGCGCATGTACTTGAATCTGCGGGACTTCCTCAAGAAGTATGGGACGGACGGGGGGCAGTTGGTGGGGCTGCACGTGGACGCCGTGCGGCTGTACGCCCGGGACCTCTTCCAGGCCATGAACTGCCTTCGCCGCTCAGGTGCGTGCAAGACACGTGCGGTGTGATGCAGCGCATGCTGCAGTGATGTACAGTGTGTGTGTGTGTGTGTGTGTGTGTGTGTGTGTGTGTGTGTGTGTGTGTGTGTGTGTGTGTGTGTGTGTGTTGTTTTCGCATGTGTGTGTACAGACCAGTTCAATCATGGTCCTCCCTCTAAAGTTGCCTCCCACTTTTCCCAATCCACTGCTTGGCTTGCCAAGCGGCATCGGTGGCTCGTGCATGAAAGCGTGTGGAGTGTGCATCGCGGGTCTAAACGGTTGGATTGAGGGGAACTCTTCGAAATTCTGGATTTTGACCAATGACGAGCTTATGTCCAAAGTAAACTTTGAACGACCAAGTGTTGCCCACACCCTCTGAGCGTCCACTTTTGGTTCCGGGGTATTCTCGCTCCACATCTTGGACGACTGGCTTCGCAGCTGATTTTTTGGAAAATTCTTGAAGGCCACACTTGTTGCTCCATGCCACACTCATCCAGTAGGCTGCTGTAAGTGCTTGTGTACGTGTAAGCGGTGATTCCGATACTGTACGCTTCTTTTTGATGCTGCCTCCTCGACCCTTGGCACCTTCCGGCATGTCCACATCTACTTTGCACGACCAGGCCCCTGGTGGTCCCCCCCCGCCCCCCAAAACAGGGCAGGGGGAAATGGACGAACCAAGGAGGGTGACAGGACAGGGCAGACCGCGCTCGCCGAAAACGGTGCAGAGCGCAAAGGGAGAGCAAGGAAAGGAAAAACGGGAAAGAATCATTGTGGTTGTTAGAAGCCCCTGTCAGGGAAATTATCCTGCAGATGCACACCCCAGCGCGCTCAAGTCAGTGCTGGAGTCGGCAAACCCCCGCATGGACTCGAAGTGTGCATCTGGATGCCCCTGGTCAACGGCACGGGCAACAGCGCCGTTTTCGGGACAGCCGACCCCCCGAGTAGTCAAACAGGACAAGTCATCCGGGGGCTCCGTTGACACAACTAAAACACGTTTGGGCCCACAGAGGGTCAGAATGAGCAGTGGCGAGAGGCCAATAGGCGCCGCCAAAGGCAAACAATCAGATACCGAGGCCTTGTGCCACCCCCCCCCCCCCCCAAACCCGCCCCCTTTGTACCCTTCCGTGTCCTCGCAAGGACACTCCACACCCCAACAGGGCACATCCTCCTCTGCCGGGTCGCAGGGAGGGAACACGGCCATGCACCACCAGAAGTGGTGTGTAGTGTGCAGATGATGCATCTCAGGGGCAGCTGCAGCAACATCCAAGAGCCGTGCCGGCTTCACGAGCGGGTTTTCGCAGTTGGAGTTGTGGCGGTCGGAGCGCTGCGTGAACAAAAGGAACGGTAGAACGGGTTGGCGCGTGGTGCGCGTTCGTTGGGTGCCTACAGCTGTTGCGCCAGATGGATGATGCGGGCTGTGGTTTATCTGTTGATGGCTCTGTTCGGGCTGGTGTTGTTGTCCCGCTGGTGTTGTTCGGGCCGGTGTTGTTGCCACCAAGAGAAACACTGCTGCGGAGTTGATACTGGGGAGGATATGGGAGGGGGGCATCTGTGTGCCCAAGCTGCGCTTGCCAAGCAATGAATGGAGCAGCACCTATAAGTGCCGAGCGGTTGGGTGCAGTGATGGATCTAATTTGTGCGCCACTCAGGGGGTGGGGGTGGGGGGGGGGGGGGGTAGTGAATTGTGACATGTCACAAAAAATACAATAGGCCATAGTGGGAAAACAGCTTTTCTGAAAATATTGTGACACCCAAATATTGTGACCGGGTTTTTTTGTGACGCGTATTGTGACGCCTCGTCACAAAAAGGGGGGGGGGGGGAGGGAGGGACACCCACCCCCCCAATTACATCCATCACTGGTTGGGTGCCCTTCTGGAGCAGAAGGGTGGGTGGGTGGCAGGGCTGCGTGGAAGTTTGAAACAGGTGTGGGGGGGGAGGGGGTAGTCATAAAGTCTAAGTAAGTATGCTGATTGGTACTTCCGGATGTACGCACTGGTTTGGGAGCTAAATTGCCACAGCGCCAGTCCCAAGCTACTGGGGAAAAGGATGACAATTAGGGCGGAACCGTTGTCCCTCTGCTCACAAGTGCTGCTGCTGCCCCTTGGCATCCCTCGCAGGCCAGCGCCAACATGCCACTTTTTATCGACCCCCCCCCCCCCACCCCCTCTTTGCAGTACCACGGGTCGTTAGGGGGAAGTCTCAACAGCTATGGCCTCACCATCAACCGCGGTCCCCTACTTGACAATTGCCCTCAATTAGTGCCCTCTGCCATTTGTCAAATTGCCAGAATAATCCATGACCGCGGTTGTTTCCCTGCCTCTTTTGAAAGTGGGTGTATTGGCTGAGTTTCTGCTGCTGTGCCCCCCTGGGCAACTCACACTCCGTATCTCATGGAAGGATATAACGGGAGGTGGAGGCTTATCAGAACGAAGCCATGGTCCTCTCTGTCTCTGTTCTGCAGGCATCTTCCACGGCGATGTCAAGCCAGACAATGTTTTGGTGCTCAAAAGTATGAAAGGCGTGCGGCTGGCGGATTTTGGGACAGCGTGCAAACCGGAATCGTGCACCCTCACGCCATACGTCTGCAGTCGCTATTACCGGGCACCTGAGATAATCATGGGCTTGACCTACGGGTAGCACAACTAATCCCCTCGCCTTCGCCTCAGTCCCAGCCCCTCGTAGCCCAGACCCAACCTTGCCATGAGTCATGCCCCGCCTGTGTCCCAGAGCTTGCCCTTGCTGCAGCTCTCAACCAGTTGGCCCTGCCCAGGGATATGTTTAGTGCTCGGCCAGCCCTGTGGGGGAGGGCGGATGGATGGGTGGGTATTTGGGCAATTCTGGGTTGGTGGGCATTCGAAGACCCCCCCCCCCCTCCCCACCTCCCCTCTCGCCCCGGTGCTGGAAGAAATTCTTTTCCATATTTTATTTTGCCTTTAGGTCGGGTTGGACAGGAATGTGGGGGCAGTCTCTGACAGCCCCCTTCCCCACCCTTTAGGGGTGGGACATTTTTGCGCCCGCTGGGTGGGTCTCTGAATCCCCTGTGGATCAGCACAGCCCGCCTCTGCCTCTGCCTCTGCCTTGATTGCTGAGGACTGGGGGTGTATTTTTTGTCAAGTCAAGTGCCTGCGTCCCGTCAACATTCCCCTGCTTGCCACTGGTGGATTGTGAAATGTTCTTTTTGTGACTCCAGTGAGGCTGTCATGCTCAATCTTGGCCTTCTGGTGACTTATACCATGAGAAGTTGCTGCACTTGCAAGCACAATGGCCTGATCTTGATGTTGATGGGGGAAATGTTTTGTTTGATGTCTTTGTGGTGCAACCCAGAGAAATTTTATGGGTTCGCTTGCATTCTCACGCTGTTAGCTACTCGTTGGCAACTGCGGAATGGCATGTCGACGTGCGAATAGTGATGTCAACTAGAACATTGCCCTGTGGGTTCTCATTGAGACCGATGAAGTTTCTACTCTTCCCCACCCCAGTTCCCATTTGGGGGCAGATGGTGTGCAGTTTTCATACTATGCCGTAACAGCTACCCATGCTTTGTGGTGTTGGTGGCATAATTGTTACTTCAAATTAGGTATTTTGCAGGTTCTTCCTTATTTGGGATGCGGCATGGCTTTTCTCCCTTTTTCACAAGTTTTCACCAGTTTTTACCCTTTTTGCCGTGTTGTCCTTTGTGGTGGAGATTGGATTATGATGATGGGGAATCGCCTGACGACGAGCACATTCACGATGCAATCATGACCTTTACAGAATCTATGAATTTTCTTAAATTTCTCTGATTCTACTCTGGAATGTGCACGCTGCCCAGATTATCCCCATGTGTGTCAAGCGTCGTGCACACGTGTGTCCCACTGGGGGGACTCTGACAGGGCATTACATGAAAACCTGCGGGACCGTTATGGCGCTGGCTGCCCTGACCCAGGCTTGTGCTTATTGTGGCGGACACCCACCGACAGGGGAGGGGGGGGGGGGGGGGGCTCCCCAAGATATTTTGTATCGAAAATCGGCCTCAATTCCGGGATCCTGTTTTGTATTTTGCTGCAACGTCAAGGGGTTTGAAAATGGGTTGCCAGATGGCCAGCTGCAGCAAACCCACTGACGATGATGGGCAAACGCTGGCGACTAGTCGCTGGCAGTGGTCAACTGCTCATGGCACTCCATTCCATTGCGTTGCAGTTGGTCAGCAGGTCAACAGCATCGGTTGTCTACTTCCACTTGTCAGTCACGTGCGACCTATGGTCTGTTTGGTTGCACCAGAGCCTGGAGCCCATTATCCGCGTCTGTGCTCTGTGCTGCGCCTTTTCTTCCTGTCCTCAGGCCTCCTGCGGACATGTGGTCGGTGGGCTGCACACTATATGAGCTCTACACGGGTCATATCCTGTTCAAGGTGCCCCCCTTCATGCTGCCCCCTGCACCTCCGTTTCTCGTTTCTCATGCGAGTGCAAATTGCTTCCTCAGTTGCGCTGAATGACCAAGACGCAGAACAGTGTTGAGGGACCAGGCCCGCCACTTTCCGATGCAGTTGTTTTGTCATCCACAACGGCCACCTCCCCCCCTCCCCCCCTCCCGAGGGAACCTCAATCCTGGGCAGTCCACAAGACAGTGCAACAAAGGGGGGCAGCAGGGGCAGGAGCGGCGGCAAGCTACAGGACTTGGTCCAACCACCACGCAGCTCAAGTCTGGCAGGAAACAGGACCCGCCCTAACACGAGACGGCCACCAACCCATGACGTGTGGGCTCTCATGTGCAGATCAGCGGACACTTGGTGGGCATGGGGTTTTCGTCTGAAAGCAACGAAGGGGATGTCTACCGTGCAGCACTACGTATTGCACTGCATGGTGTAGTCCATCATGGAAAGCAGGCAATTGAGGGCCAAGACTAAGACCGGTGCCCCAGGCCCAGTCCAAAGGACGCTCCAAGAGATGTGCACCCTCTACCAGGCGAACAACTGGCGGACGTGGTGTATTCTTGGCCTCCCCAAAACAATCGTTCCTGTTGGGAATGCATGGATTTCGCCCACTCCCACTCATGCCTCGATTCCTTTATTCAGAATCTTTTAACATTTGTGTGTGTGTGTGTGTCTGTGTGTGTGGCTTGGATTAGTGCAGAACTTTTCAGTGGCTCAGGTGAGGGCACAGGGACAAATCTGTATCACACCGAACCCACTGTCCAAAAGCGGTGATGATCGGACGGTGTGGTATTACGAAGGTCCATATTGCTCAGAAATGCCCCCAGTGCGCCACTTGTTTCGCGTGCTGTGCTCACCTACTGCCCTTGTGGCTTGGGACAAGCAACGTGGACAATTTCCTCCTGAGAACCCAAACCAGTGTGCATGGGTATGTTTACTCAGCCTTTATCCCCCCCCCCCCCCAAAGGGTTGCATTAGAAGGGAAGGGATCTCAGAGCCGGAGCCAGAGGCGGTTCGATGGGCGGTTGGAGGAGGTTGCCAAAGCGGTTGGGTGCGGTTACTGTCGGTTACAAATGCCATTGAAGCCGGCATTTGGCGTCAGAGAGACAGTGGCTGGGCGTAGGCTGGACGCCCTGGAGGGGGGGGGGGGTACCTCCCCCCCTTCCAATGCAAGCTCCCCCCCCCCCCCCTGCCTCATGGTCTTGATGCCCATGTGCACATTCGGCGCATCTCCCTCAGGGAGAGACGAACAACCACATGCTGAAGCTGATGATGGCTTTGAAGGGCAAGTTTACACACAAACTGATCAAAGTGGCTGAGTTCGGGGAGAAGCACTTCGATGACGTATGTGAATGTGCTCGGTGTCCTCGGTGCCTCGCCAACAAGCCCACATTCATGGTCATCTCAGTCCTCTGGTGCAGGTCCGGATACACCACCCTGCATGCACAGTCCTCCATACATAGTCCCATCACTGCACATACACTTCGGGCCGCAATCGCTGGTGCCAAATTATGCCGGCAAGTACATGGAACCCAAACAGCAGTCAAGGCACCGGGGCCACCGAACCACAACCTTCCTCTCTGTCTCCCTCCCTCCCTCCCTCCCTCCCTCCCTCCCTCCCTCCCTCCCTCCCTCCCTCCCTCCCTCCAATCAAATCCAATCCCCTCCCTCTCTCCCACTGCCCGGGTGAATGGCAACGGAGGTCACTCAAATCGCGAGAGGGGGTCCGGGCGCTGGGGAACCTTTCCGGGATCGCGACGAGATCCACGCCCCACGCCACGGTCCGTCTCAGAGCTTTGCTTTTCTGGAGACGTCCATTGACCCCATCAGCAAAAAGGCGGTGGTGAAGCGGGTGCCGCACATTCAGACGTTGGTCGACCTGAAGGCCCTGTTGCGGGTGGACGAGTGCCGCTCGCTGGACGAGAAGCAGAAGGTGCTGCAGCTGGCACACCTGCTGGACGCCTGCCTACACCTGGACCCCGCCCAGAGGCTGCGGCCGGAGGAGGCCCTGGAGCATCCGTTCCTGCTGGGCCGCACGAAGTGCTAAGTGGGCTCGCCTCCCCCCCCCCCCCCCAGCGCGCTCAAGTCAGTGCTGGAGTCGGCAAACCCCCGCATGGACTCGGAGGGTGCATCTGGATGCACCCGGTCAACGGCACGGGCAACAGCCCGTCTCCGGGACAGCCGACACCCGGAGTAGTCAAACAGGACAAGTCATCCAGGGGCTCCGTTGACACAACCAACACACGTTCCGACCCACAGAGGGTCAGAATGTGCAGTGGTGAGAGGCCAATAGGCGCCGCCAAAGGCAAACAATCAGATATCGAGGCCTTCCCCCCCCCCCCACGTGTTGACCTTGCATCACGTGCAAGCAATGGAACGCTCAACATTACAAAAAAGACAGCCTGAACTGCGAAGGTGGACTTCACATTCCCAACGCACGAGAAGTCCGCGTGCCATCCTTGCAAGCACGAGGGAAACAGTGACTATGGGCCGTCCTCTAGGAACGAGATCTGTCTTTCTTTTTGCATTGAGGACGGCCCGATGTTGTCGGTGGCAGGATTGGTTTAACCGACGGCGGTTGACACTCAACCGACGGCGGTTGGCGCTTAACCGAAGGGGGTTGGCGCTTAACCGACGCCGGTTGGTCGGTGGCCAACCGCAGTTGCTCGCCGGCTGGCGCTCTGCGGAGCTTCGAGTGTACCAGATGTCCTCAGGACAGACCTGCGGTGACTGCGCCACATGATCTTCAGTGGACAATGAAGTGCAATTTTTCCAGGAATTAGTATTTGTAGAGAGGCACTATGCAACTCAGATAAATGGCAGCCAACGCTTTTGATACAGAAATACCGCAAGTGCTTGTTAAGTGGTCAAAGGGTTGTGCGAGTACGAAAATGAGCGCCCTGCCCACAGACGCCCCCCGTTTCTTGACCCTCCACAGCCCCTGTCCCACCGCCTCCGGTTTCGAACCTCCTCTCCCACGGTAAATCCCTGACAGCACCACTTCCGCCCAATTCTGACCTCGACCGTCGCCTTCCCATGGACCGCCCCCTCTCTGACCCGGGCCCCTTCCACGAAAATGGCAGGAAAGGGAGGCAACTGCGCCGCCCCCATATTTCTCGAAGCTTCGCGCCACACAATACCACGATCCTTTCGCCGGGTGCCACTGCACAGACCCTTGGCTTGTGCACCAAATGCCATTCTGCCCTGAATTGCACCTGAGCCCCATCGAACCCTCCAACCCAAAGTTGACCCAAATGTGCCACTCTACGTGAACGGACCGCAACCCCCACACGAGTCACAGAATGCAGAAGGTGCGGGGGGCGGGGGGGGGCAAGTGGCCGCACCAGGCGTCCACACGTCGTACCCCAAGGCTGGCCTCAAGGCTGGAACAAACCTCGAAAATGGTATGACAGAATTCGGACAGCAATCCCTGAAAATGTGGCGCCGAAAGTGCGGTTTTTTTTTTTTACCAATGGCACAATGGCAGAGAATAAAAAGGGTTTCCCCTTGGCACATTGGTCCAGACGGGTGGTTGCACGATATCCAGAACAGTAGGGGGGCTGAGATAACGGTGAGGCAGCAGTGATTAGACGCGACCAGTGGGCACGTGGGTCTGGTTCATGTGGTGTCCCTGGTCGTGGTCCAGCAAATGGGCATCCGGATCCTTGAGTGGGGCGCTGGACTTGTTCTGCGTTCATCGATGGATCTGTTTTCCGGACCCTCTCGTCCCGCCCTTGAACCGGGCGAGGCCCCAAATCCTCAAAATTTCGATCTGCAACCAACCGCAGTGCTAACCCGCTGATTCTGATGGGGGTGCGTCAACGGGGGTGGTATGTTGCGTAAAGGTCACCACAACGCCTCCCCGGGCAGCTGCTGCCCCCCCCCCCCCCCCGCCCGCCGCCACCACCTTCCTCGAACACTGCACCCGTTGTATTGGGCTTTGGACCATGTTGATGGCCAATATCGAAGTCCGGTGCTACTGTCAGGCCACGATTTTGGCATTGAGGCAAATAGGCAGGTTCCAGGGGAGAACCAGAGTTTTGCTCAACAACTCAGCATCTCCTTTGGGGGGGCTTAAGTGATTTGGCAAATTGTTTTCTCCGGGTCTTCAGCCAATCACAAATTTTCTCTGGCGCCTTCGGCGCAAGTCGGTTTAGGCCAAAACATTGCTTCGGCGCCTTCGGCGCCTCTAACAACTCAGGGTCTCCTGAGGGGGGGGGGTTCCCCCACAGCCCCACCCACCCACCTCCCTTGGACCCCCCCCCTCTTAGGGAAAACTCTGGGGAGAACCCCAGCTTTTGAGCAGCCTACACAGCACCTGCACAAGCACCACCAGCAGCACACTCAAAGAGGGAAGATACCAATCACTCAAGGCTCAGCCCTCAGGGTAGATTCCCGCGGTCTCCATATGCAGTCCTGATCAGGGATGGGGGCAGGGTTTGGATCCTAGTTGAAGTGGGGTGAGCCATGCAGTTACAAATGCAGGCAAGGGTTCAGGGGTGCATGTTCTACATTTGATGTGGAAGCTCTCTTGCTTATTGGATATCCTGACCTGTGCGTGTAGTGAGTGCACTTTTGCCATTGCGGACGATAAGATTTTGTGTGCCTTTTGGTTGCCCACTTTGCCATGCAGGCTGGACTGATTATGGGCACACAGCTGACGATCAATGTCAATTTCCTTGCACGATGTCGTTTGCCCAGTCAAGCAATGCCAAGCAAGTAGCTTACATGTTTAGTTTTCTGTCGTGCCGTCCGTCGTCTGTACAGAGCCCAAATTGGCGTGGTGCTGTGATCATTCCCCTTCACAATGGACTGAACATCTGAATATGATTCAGATGTTTTTATTTAGATGCCTCTTGAGGAGGCAGTACGAGTTGCCACAGAAAGTGAGTGGCAAAGTCAATCACTTGGCTTGAAGGAGATTGAATGGGTGGTAGTGAGGGCGCCCCCAGGAAACAGCATCGTGGCCGTCTAGTGACGGACACTGTCAGGTTCCTCAGCCATCAAGCCAAACAAAGACATGCCGTGTTCCAGCGGACACATCATTGGCGGCAGTTCACCCTCTCATCTGCATGCAACTGAGGTATGCAAATGGAGGGTGCCTCGCGCGCGGTGCGACTGAGGCCTGGTTGCGATAGAACGCCCATACCAATGAATGTTGCCAAAAGCATTGGGGCCTTAGCATCACAAATGGGTGGCCAATTGTTGTGTTTGGGTGGAAATAACCACGAGGTCCTTGGAGTGGAGTGGATCGTTGTTGTATGCTGGCCCCTTAGGCCACGGCGTCCCTGCCTGAAAAGCTTGTGTAATACACCCGTAAGTCACACGTCCACCTCAGCACGCAGTGCGGCGTGCGGTGCAACTGAGGCACCCTTATGCACACACACAGGTGCAACCACACGGGTTTTGGGGGCATTTTTGAATGCCCTGTTTCATTCTGATCATTTTGAATCCACACAAGTCGAGGTTAATCTTCTTTTGCCATTTGCCACGGATGAAAAAATAGCAGGGCATATCAGCAAACACACCAATGAACTGTGTAAGCAAGACCTCAAAAAAAAAAATCAAAACCTTTGGGTGGATTCGGCTTGCTTAGAAATGGAGGGAAAAGTATAGTTGAAACTCTGGGTCAAGCTGGGGTGCCCCCCGCGATATACGCAAATAGTGCCAAAATAGCACTTGGCTGGCCAACTGGCTGGAACTGATTTTTTCAACAGGTGCGCACGGCGCATGGCGCAACGAGCAAAAAAGTTTCCGTTTTGGATGGGAGCAAATATGGGTGGATTTGGCTTGCTTAGAAATGGAGGAAAACGTATATTTTAAATTATGGGTGAAAAATGGAACCGTCAATGCCATGTTTCCAGTGGTCTGGACAAGCCATGGATTGCGCGGGGGGTGGGGGGGGGGGGGGGCACGTCCAAAATGCTGGTGATTCCAGATCTGTTGACACCCGTCCTGGTGTGCCTACTGTTGTTGCTGCTTCTGCTGTTAACACCCGTCGTGGTGTGTGGATCTGGCGCAAGTGGTATGCAGTGCCTCCTCAATATCCCCAAAATGCCTATGGTCAACTTCGAAATGACTAAGCATTTTGCACCGAGTTGCAAGGGGAGTTGAAAACGGCTCTGTTTGGGATGTGAACCAATAATCCCATAGTGCGAGGCAAACCGCGCCATGTAGATACCAAGGCCGACTTGATTTTCAAGCGTGTCTTTTGTAACTGCTTGTAAGTAGTTCCCACAGATTTTGTTTCTACTGCCCAACCCCAGTTATATTTTGTTTTGTTGGCCGAGTGCCAACTATTTGGTGTGCATGATGGTTTGGCTTGGGTGGGGCGCCACTAACACAAGTGGCCGAGAATCGACTCGGGAGCCTTGTGCCCTTAAACAAAAGTACCACCTATCATTGAAGTGTTGACTACCTTGTTTAAAACGGCAACCGGGGGGGGGGGGGGGGGGCTTAGTGGACCGAGGTGAAACTTAGTGAAAATTTTTTTAATTTTTTTACGTAGTAAAAAAAATCTTTTTCAGAAAAAATTTTTTAAAATTTTTTTTCCTAGGTCTTCCTACATTTTCCTGGGTTTTACTACATTTTACTAGGTTTTACCACGGCGCATACTAGGTTTCACAAGGGGGCGCGGAAGATGCAACGGTGCCGAGGTGCTGTGAAGGAGGCCCCCTTGGGCCGCTGGGCTGCACCGTCACGGCGGTGAGGGACCGCTGCCCGATCTCCAGAACGAGTGGAAGGAGGATGGTCGGGCTGGGGAGGCTGCGGAGAAGGGGTACTGGACAGCACCAGACTTGCCGCCAGTGTCTACCCGCTCACACATGATCGGATGGAGCAGGGTCCTACTAAGCCACACGCTGGACGCAGCACGTTCCTACTGAGTTCTGGTGGTGCGGGGGGGCGGGGGATTACTGAGTGGCCCATGGTACGGCGCTGATTGCTACTGAGAACATGTTTCCCTGGCGCACGGTAGTGGCATGTCTGGACGGCACCCGTGGACAGTCCCCCTCCGGAGGGACGAGGGGGGGGGGGGCGTCATTGTGTGACTGGTCCTCTCGGGGCCAAGGGGAGGGCTGTGCGGCGACGGTCCCCGAGGGACGGGGGGGGGGGTACGTGTGCCGCGGGGGGGGCATTGGGGTCCAGGGCTGTGGGGCGGAGGTCCGCATGCCCATGTCCGTGGGGTCGCCCCTCGGGGGCCTGTGGACGCCCCTTTCAGGGGCCCGCCTGCCCGGGAGGGGCTGAGGGGCGGGGGACCAAGATGGGCCTCAGGGGGGCATCGGTCGACGGCGGAACCGGAGGATCCGTCATGACTGTCGACCCCATGTCCCACGGCCACACCCAAGGCCTGGGCAAAGGGCATGGGCCGGGGCGGCCGGGCTGGCCCGGCGGCCCCAAACATCTCGAAAAAGAGGGTTTCGGCTTCGATTTGGAACACGTGTGTAGAGTTATGGCCCATTCCGATGGCAAGGGGCCCTGTCTCGCACACCGAAGACAACACCGGCGGTCATCGGCGCCTGCGATGCCCCCACCCCTGTGCACTCCGCAGGGCACAGGATCGTCCATCGGGCGGGCGTCGGGGGACCAGAGAAGACGGAGGTGCCTGTTCCCCCGCCATCGGTGCTGAATGGAGGACGCAGGGCCCCGGGACCGCCGTCCGCCGCGGGCAGTCCAGAGGCCCCGCCGCCCCCGCCACAGACCTGCGCGGCAGTCCCCTCCGCTTCCCGTCCGGGACTGCGTCGTACACCCCTGGCCCCGCCCCTGCCCCATGGCCTCCCCAACCCCATCCCCCTCAAACAATTCATGCAAGGCCCATGGCCAACAATGTGCACACGCTCACACCAAGTCGGCACAAAGGGATATACCCACCCAACAAGCATTCGGCATGTTCCTCCTGATCCAAACCCCGATCCCCGACGAAAACTCACTGTGCATCAAAATCATGTCCTTCCTCCTATCCGTCCCATTGAAAACCACCGACACCTAGATACGCAGGTACATGCAGCGAGTGACAGGAGGAAAGGGCTAACCGGATGTCCCCCATCGTGGTATTCTTTTTCTTTTACCATCGGCTGTGATGTATGAGCCTGCGGTGACGAGGTTGCGCCGTGCCACCCTTGCCCCAATTGAACCAATGATGGTGCCTGGGCAGTTGTCCACACTCCAAATTTACAGGCACGTCAACGCGCATACGCCAATGTCTGACTCTGATTCTGATCCTCCCAATTTTGACTGGGACTCTGATAGTGCGTGGGGGAAACAAGAGCGTGAAGAATACAACCAAAGACAAAGGAAGAAGAAAATGAGAAACGATCCAGTTGCGAGGGCCAAGGCAGCCGAAGAAGCAAAGAAAGCATTAGAAAAAGCAGCGAGGGCCAAGACACCTGCTATCTTGAAGAAGTATCTGGGCTCGGAGGATGTGTCGGATGAGACAATAGCTCGGGCAATCGTGTTGATAAACAAGAGTTGCGATGAGGCTTTGGCCAATGAAGCTCGGTCACAATTGCTTGACAAACAAATGCAATACCAGGATGAACAGAAACAGTGCAAGGAAGAGGAGGAGTTGTTGAACTGCATGAAGCGCTTGCTCTGAGCCCTGCATGAGGAGGGCACCAAGGCGGTTGCCAAGTACATGTCTGCTTAAGGGCACCTGCCTACAGAGCACCTCTCTGGAGGGGACAGCGGCTGTGCACGTGTTGTGCTCCGAACATTGAGATATCCGACAGCGTCATTTGTGGAAAAGTATTCAAAATATTGCAAACCATGCGAGCGAGGTGCCCACACTGTGCAAATAACCCCTCTCTAGTTGCCCTGGACCAAAGATTCAATTAAGATTGCTGATTCATCACAAACAAGTTCTTGCAGTACTTGAAAGCGGTGGGTATGCACGTGAGGCGTTGACAACATTGTCAGGCACGTAGCGGACCCTGATACAAGGTGGTGTCCATGGTTGATTTCATGCTCCATATATTCGTGTACTCCATGCCCCAACACACTGGTGTATTCCATGCCGAACACAATCCTTGTGTGCCTGCCCAACACACTGCTGCGATCCATGCCTTATATACGGCTGTAGTCCATGCCAGTCTTGCTGCGTGGCTTTCTTGGCATGTGACCACCACCTCTGAGACCTTAATCAATAGTCTGCAGGCAATCTCGCTCCAACCACGTGGAGACACAGGAGCAACTTTGATGAGGAGGTCTCTTTTGTCCAATGACCTGTGCAGAGTGCATATGCACGCTGCAGATGCATGGCTGTTGTTGTCAGCAGTCTTCGTCGGTTGTATTTTGGGGATGTTGCATGTCATGTGGCATGTTGTATTGTTCAATTTTGAATGCATAAAGTCTCAAACCTTGATTTCATGAGCTGCTGCTCTTTCAGTGACTGCCTACTGAGGTTGCAACCTTCGGTGAGACCTCTTCTAAGGTCAATCACATCGGATCAAACTCTTGAAAGTCCCGGCGGTGTTCATCCGTAGTCTGCAGCACACGTTTTGCATGGGAAAGGGGGCACCCCCATTGCTTCGCTACTCTACGGTGTTTTGTTTCCTTCTCTGATTGGCCCATACTCTTCTTATGAATGTTATGCTGCCTGCTGTGCCACACAGTGCCATGGGGTTGCAGGGGCCGTCGTTTTGTCGATGCGGTTGTGATTCATTTTCCGTGGTGACTCGCTGAAGAACAGCCGGGCAGACCTGCTGGGGCTGGCTGCCCTGGGATCTGGACACCCATCTAGGACACATACATGTAAGCAAAAAAACCGGAAATATGGACTGTGGAACGCACCTACCGATGTATTTCACTTGTACCCAAGGCTAGGATTGGATCGTTGGGTTGTTGTGGCAGGTTCGACTTTTTGGTTTTGGTTTTGGCCCGGGGGGGAGGCGACTCCGCGGCTCCTAGGATGCCAACCCCCCCCCCCCCCCCCCTAGGGGCCTCTGGCCAACAGTTAGTTGCCAAAGGTGTCGCCCTCAGGCGTCCATGGGCGCCAAAGGCGCCCGACCCTCCATGAACACCAAAGGTGCCCTAAGGAAAATTTTGTCCACTTTGCACCCCAACACTATCCTTAAACCCAACCTTGACTCTAACGCCCACCCCCAACCCTCAGCCTACTCCTAACCCTACACCTACACCTGACCCTAACCCTAATCAAGACTGAATATTGGCACCGAGCTGGTGGGGGAGGGAACATCAGCTATGACTGGTGAGGGACATCAAGAATGATTCACACATTGATGGCTCTTGACAAAGTGGAATCGGCTTGCAAGTGAACCCCATCACCACGAGGCCCACTTTCAAGGCTTTTTGGACTTCTGAGGGGCCAAAATACCCCAAAACGGGCTCAAAATGGGCTCATTTCACCCGTTTGTGCACCCCAAATGGTCTAGGATGAGGTTTGGAAAAATGCGTTTTTGACCCATTTTTTACCCATTTTTGGTCCCAAAACAGCCCATTTCCAAGGCATTTTGGGATTTTCGGAGGACCAAAATGGGCCACCACAAGCTCAAAACGGTCCAAAAACACTTGTTTTAGCGTCGCACATGGTCGAGGATCATTTTTGAGAAAAGTCATCTTTTTGCCCCTACTGGACCCTGTTGACCCATTTGGGCACCCACCTGTTTGGGCTTGAGCTCGCAGCTTGCCGCAACCTAGTGGGCCTAGGTATTGGGGTCTAGGCGTCCATTTGGGCAATTTTGAGGGGTGGAAACCACAAAAAGTGGGGGGTTGTGGGTGGAGTAGGTGCCCTCGGAATCGCATTTTGAGCCATGTAGCCAAAGATATGGCCTATTCTTGGTTTGTGGCTGTCGGCATTTGGAGCTTCTCGGGGCCTTTTTGGGCCGTTTCCACGACATATCATGGAGTTAGAGGGCCGCAAAGAGCTCGTTGACATGGAAAAGTCAAGCCGCACGTGGAGTGTACCCACCGTTTCCCTTTGTTTGGCCGTTTTGAATGTGTTCCAGGGCTTTTTAAGCCCGAAAATGGCTGTTTTTGGCCCTAAACTGCAGTTTCTGAAACTGAGGTCCGCCACTTGCGAGTCCCGTTCCCGGCCGCCACTGTTTAGTTTCTTGCTCAAACTTTGTGTGATTGTACTTCACACCCATAGGTATCATCCACCAAAATTTCACCCGAATCCAAAGCACCACGACGGAGTTCTGATTTTGGCCCATTTCGCGCGTGCTGCTTGCTGCTTGCTTGCTGCTTGCTTGCTAAACCTGGTAGGTCCACCCTAGACACTAAAAAGGGTTATAAAACCAAGACTGGTTCCACCAGCTCGGTGACCCTAACCCTAGCCCTAGCTCTCACCCTAGGCTAGGGTCAAAGTGAGTGTTGGGGTCCAAAATGGAGCAATGATGTGGCAAAAGCAGCCATGAACGAAATTTGGGGGATCTTGTTCAGCCCAGTCAACATGGCTGGCATGGCCAATCTAGCTGGCTGCACAGGTTAGGGTTAGGTTTATGGTGATGGTATGGTTAGAGGGAGGGCAAGGGGAGCCTGTGCCCCCCCTGCCCCCCAACACCCCAAATCGCCCCACCTGGACCCTCCCCCCCACCACCACCCCGAATAGCCCCACTTGGACCCCCCCCCCCCCGACCCTCCCGGAGCCCCCCCCCCCCCCAGCCCCTCAGAGCTGTACATGGACTGACCGGAGACATTACAGTTTCAGTGACAGCAGTGACTGCAGTTTTGGCTTTGCAGGGAGGAGGGTGGAGACGCAACCCCCCCCCCCCCTTCGCCCTCCGTGACCCCCCCCCCTCCAATCCCCACCCCCCCCAAGGGGCCTCCGGCCAACAGTTAGTCGGGGGGGGTAGTTGGCGTCCAGAACCGAGGGGTTGCCCCCCCCCCCCGTGGGTTTTGGTCGCAGTCAAGTTTTCACATATTGGTAAGCCTGCAGCGCACATCAATCATTGTAGGCTGGCCGCAGCCTTTCGGGTGGGTACGTGGTGAAAGCCATCTCTGTTGAATCTTGAGTAATCAGGGAACAAGAACCGCGCCTCCATGCCACGATGAGTGCTTCATCTACATGCCGTAGCTTGCCGGGTTCTGCATCGCCGGCTGTCATATAGTATAGTAGGTATAGTGGCCCAAAATGGTCTGTGAACCCTTAGTGATTCCCCACCTGTGCATCATGTGTGGTAAACCTGGTGCTATGGAGGCACTTTTGTGGGGTTCGTTCAAATGTCAATTTGGGGGGCTCGCATAGTGTTCGTTTTCTAGGTAATGCCATTGTAATGTTTGATAATTTGAAGAGGGGGAAACATGGTTTTCTCTTTTCGGTGCAAAAAAGGGATGTGGTGTATCACTGAAAAGACTTTTGATGGGTGGCAACTGTTTTTCGAATTCTGTGGTGGTGCCAATTGTTTGGAAAATAACATCTGGTATGCCAACACCTGATTTTTGCCATCGATTGGCACAAAATCTTCCAACTAATTCCCAAAAAGACGCTTATTTGGGTTGAACCAAAACATCGAGTTTTGAGGCTTGACACAACATGCGTTTGGTTGAGATGTGATTCAAACATGAACTCCACAAAATGCTGGTGCCAGTAAGATTAGGGTACTTGATGACACCCCCTTGTGAGCAAGATGTTCCATGGCACTCAATGACACCGTCCTTGTGAACAAGATGCACATATGTTGTTGAGTATGGAACTTGATGACACCCCCTTGTGAACAAGATGTTCAACATGGCACTTAATGGCACCCCCCTTGTGAACAAGATGCACATATGTTGTTGAGTATGGAACTTGATGACACCCCCTTGTGAACAAGATGCACATATGTTGTTAAGTATGGACCTTGATGACACACCCTCGTGAACAAGATGTTCAACATGGCACTTAATGGCACCCCCCTTGTGAACAAGATGCACATATGATGTTCAGTATGGCACTCGATGACACCCCCTGTTTCTACGACCATGAAGACTGGAAGAGAGAATTTGTTTGTCACAGCGCCACGGATATGTGTGTCCGTGACCGGTTGTTTGGCTTATTGTTTATCCATGCAATCACCAAATTCCCAGAGTTGCCTCCAGCCGTGGTGCTGAATGCACATGCTAGAACAACCGTGGACCAGGTGAACGAAAGTTGTTTGCGAAGACCTGTAGGAGACGGGGCATTCGTACATGGGTTGCTACTGCTTGACCAGGTGCCACTGAACATCCAGTCAATACCAAATGTGTGCGCCGGCCTACTTCAATCATACATTCACAGTGTCTCACAGTTGTGCTGGACGACGGTAGTGAACGACCTGTGTTGTAACCCCCCCCCCCCCTTGTAATAGCTGCGCCCTTGTCCAAGCTACAGCGAGCATAGGGACCGTATTAATTTGGGACCTAATTTGATTCGGTACAAATGTAGTGCGGCCACATAAGACATTGGTTTGGTGACGAATTTGCCAGTTACATCGGGTCATGTAAGGGGCATCGAAAGGTAGAGTAGGCACAAGTATCAAAAGCACCCCGAGACGGAACCGAGACAGAGTCGCTAACTTCCTTAAAGCGCCTAGCTCTGTCAAAGGGGCAGCAGCCGAAGCCATGAACCCTATCCCGTGGAGTACAGGATCTGTGGGCGACCTTTGTGGTGATGTGTCGCTACCGGGACAACGTGTATGTGGCGATTGCCAGTGTCCCGCCGGATTTGATTGATGCAGTGTGCTATACTATCTCAGTTTTTCTACGGCTGATTTACGGCATTCCCCTGAAGTGGGAATGGGCCGTTTTGCAAACGTGGTGCGCACAATTGCATGGTTGAGACGGTGAAATACCCAAAGAAGTGTTTCTTGAGAGTCTTTGTGATATATGCCGCATTGCTGCCATGACCCCAGGACTTTTGGACATACAACACGGGGCCTTACAAGGCCGAAACACCACGACCCTCGCCACAAAACTACTGAACGACCTACACACCCAAGACGGGTACGTGGCCCTCCTAGACGTAGCCAAGGCATTCCCCTCGGTCCCCCGACCAATGCTGACCAGAATCGTCAAGGAAGCAGGGGCACCGGAAAACATCATAAGAATGCTGGGTGAAATTTACCAACACACGCCAGCCGTACTGTCCCTACACGGACGGGATCTACCGATACGCCCTACCAGGGGAATGAAAGAGGGGTGCCCCCTCTCCCCAACATTTTTCCTCCTATACTCCGACATCCTACTTAGGGAAACCAAGGATTCCAGGTTTGTTGAGGGTGCCAAGACAGAAGCAACAGCAGAAGCAGCAGTCTAGAATTGGCCGTCTAGAATTGGCGCAACCCAACACAAATCCCTGATTGACACAAGATGGACGCATGCAAGGCACAATGAAGAAACTTACATTCGTGGCACGCCATGTGAGGTGTGCCATCACAAGAAAAGCATGTGTCAACGGGGTCCACAGATTTGGGTTGGGGGTACATCCGAGCCACCTCCCAATGTACCATTGGGTTCCTTGGGGTGGAGGCCAACTTTGAACAACTGAAGTACCGAGTAGCCTCGGCCATTTCACACAACAACAACAATCGATCTTGTGGCACTTGCAATATGCCCTTGACAACGCACCAAGACAAGGCACAATCGCGAGTTGGGGCAATCAACAACAAGCGGAGCACCCAATGGGAATTGGTCTAAATATATACGTGCGCCACAATCAGGGGTGGGGCGAAAGACATATCTATGGACGACGCTTGCAAAGTGCGCTCTGCCCACGATTTAACCAGCTGTTTCCGGCGTTGTGCACTGGCACATGCGGCATTCCACAAACAGTTGCGGACAAGCCACGCCACGCCCATTGTGTCCCAATCCGCACTGAGAGCGGTTGAGAGCGGTTTGGGCAGCCCACCAATGATACACCACAATCTGAGCACAATCTGTGACATAGTTCTCGGAGAGAGGTCCATGAAATGGCGTGCCTCAAACTCAAATTGTTGCGACAACAAACCTCGAACTGTGACATGTAGTGGCTGCCTCCAATCATTGCCAAGCAGCGCCTCTACCTCTGACAAAGATGGGCGAAACGAGCCTTGGCTATCACCCAGTGCTTTGCACACATCAGCCAGGATTTGTTCTGCACTAGGGCACCCAGAAGGAGATGTTCGGTGATCACCAGATGGTGCAGCAACAACGATTCCAGACGGAATGGAACTGGGTGGGACGGGGTCCAGTGGGGTACTCGATGCCTCGGCCACAGAGGTGTTGCTTCCATCCACATTTCTAGAGGGGGTGGGGTGCAAGATGCTTTCCACGTGCAATTACTCCATGGCTAGAGGCGGGCTGGTAGGAGATGCATTTGTGGACGGGTGTGGGGAGGGGGGGGGGGGGCACACGGGGAGGAGGGGGTAGTTTCAGCATGGGATTGCGTGGGATGCAAGATCTTCTCAACCTCAACCTCCTCCTCCCACTTTTGCAAGACCCATCGCAACTCATCTCTGGTGGCAAACACAGTTGAAAAAAAAAAGAAAGAAACAAATCGAAAGGTGCAAATACCTGGGAGGAGTCATGACAGAACCACAGCCGGACACCCCATGTGCACAAGCAAAACGTAACATACAACATACAATGCAGGGAAGAGAGCCGAGCCGGAGGCGTGAGATAACCCCCTGAAAGTCCAATGAGTGTAGCAGCCCATACTAGGGGGGCACACGTTTTGATTGTCAGTCCCCCGCATGCATTGCATCTTAGCCTGTGTCTGTGACTCTTTACCCGTGAATGATGAGTAAGCTCCTTCATCAGATCAAGGGTAGAGTGTAACAAACAACCAAGCAATAAAAGTACATTGCATGCATATTCTAAGGGTGCCCGGGGGACTCATTGTCGCCGATTTCTTTGTGCCTGCCTCAGTGCCTTCTGCAAAGCTTTGCTTGGAGGACACCGTTGCAAACACGAAGGGCAAAAGGAGAAGGGGGGGGGGGCAAAAGAGGGCAGAATTGCAACGTCAATCCTGTATTATCGGGGGGGCCCAACGCCAAGGGCGGGAAGCAAAATCAAAAAAGGATTGTGAGTCCCCCTAGAGGGGGGGACAGAATCAGAATTGCCCCACAAGTGGGCAATGTGGCTACATGACCCTTGCCGCCTAGGGGGTCCCCACCGTTTCAGAGCAGGGGGCAGAAGCAGAGGTGGCCCACAAGTGGCCAAGGTGGCTACATAACCCCTGCCCCCGGGGGGTCCCCATCGCTTCACAGCGGGGGGCAGAATCAGAAGTGGCCCACAAGTGGCCAAGGTGGCTACATAACCCCTGCCGCCTGGGGGGTCCCCATCGCTTCACAGCGGGGGGCAGAATCAGAAGTGGCCCACAAGTGGCCAAGGTGGCTACATAACCCCTGTCGCCTAGGGGGTCCACGCCGCTTCAGACTGGGGGACATAATCAGAAGTGGCCCACACGTGGGCAGGGTAGCAACATAATACCTGCCACCCGGGGGGTCACCACCGCTTCAGGGCGGAGGGCAGAATCGGAGGTGGCCCACAAGTGGGCAAGGTGGCTACATAACCCCTGCCGCCTGGGGGGTCCACACCGCTTCAGGGCAGGGGGCAGAATCAGACAAATGCTGGAATCCGGGTGCCAAACCGACAAATGCTGGGTCCAATTCCTCTTCCATTCCCTCATACCCATTTTCCCCCTCACTTCTGCTCAGCCACTATTTACAGGGCCCCACATAGCACCCCACCCCATTCGCGCAAAAGAATTGGTTACAGACGTTTCTGGAAATTTGTGGTGGGGAGAGTAGTACTAAAACATGTCGTGGTAGGCCTTCATAAACTGCAGATTGTTGGTCGGGTTGGATTGGGGGCATATCTTTTCCGTGTTCAGTCTTTCTTGAGCACTGGAAAAACCATGAACAAAATGCATAATCCTGGAATGTCTGCTATCATTCTCTGTGACGCAGCTGCCACAGGTCAGAGACGGCTTCAGAGGTCAGCAAACACACACGTTTGTGTTAAATGGAATTTGTGCCTTGGGGCCCACAGGGCCAGTGCATTTGCAGGAGCCAGACATGCCCTCCATGCACAGCCGTAGCAGAGTGGCCTGCCCTAGCCTGCTACATAGAGCTTTGAGGTGTGTGGTCAAGTTGCTCGGAGCAAAATCAAGCCTCCTCATAGGAAAGGCGCATGCTGCCTCTCAGCCGAATCCCATACAATGGAACAGAGTCACAGAGCTTCGAACATTTGCAGTTCTAATCCTGATCTGAGCAACATCAGCCGCAGTGGATTTTGCCAGTGTGGTCAACCCATTCGTTGGTATTGTAGGTACTCCAGAGAACATCTGTTAAAGAAGGCTTATCCTTGTGCGTAGTACCGTGACATCTCCTTACAAATGAGAACATTCTTGAGTGTAAAACTCTGATGTGTGCCTTTGTGCACAAGAACATGCGTAACAACAGTTGCTTTCCCTCGTTTGCCCCCTAGAAAATGTGTAGACACTGCACATGTACACACTGTGCACCATTTGTGGACACTGTGCACCTACTGGTTTGCCCATGTACAGTCTGTAGACGCAGTGCATGCCGTAGATACTGTGCACATGTTGTAGACGCCAAGGGACAATATTCAGGAGGGGGCATGAAGCGAAGCGCTCCCTCCCAAAAAACACTTGCGTTCCTCCGTTTACCCATGTACAGTTTGTAGACGCTGTGCGCACCAGGTGCAGGATTTGTTACATGTAAGGGACCACCCTTCCATGTAAGATTCTTCTGCCTCATCTTGCACACGGACGTGTACGGCGGAGCATGTTCCACATTTCTCCTCCACGGATGTCCATTTCAGACCACTTCTCACTTTTGGGCATTCGGTCGAGCATCATATGCACCCACCCCAACTGCCTGGTCACGCTTGGATGGACGTTGGGTAATGTCCTCCACAGATTCTGTGTGAAGATGCCCCCCCCCCCCCTGTATAAGCTCCGCCCTTGTTCAAGCTACAGTAGGCATAGGGACCGTATTAATTTGGTACCTAATTTGATTCGGTGCAAATGTAGTGCGGCCACATAAGACATGGGTTTGGTGACGAATTTGCTAGTTACGTAGGGTCATGGCCACATCTGTGTTTGCCCAGTTGAACCCACATAGCTCTGATTTTGGGGAAATTTGTGCATTATGTTCCCCTTTCTTGCACCAGCTCACCGTGCAATCTTCTCTTTTTGAACCCGGGCGTCTACGGCCTTGTCCAAGCTACAGTGGGCTACAGGCTCCGCCGCGTGATACTTGCTGATTGAGGGCATAGGTCTGTCGGTGGGGACCTATTGCTGAACTTTCGACTGTTCTATGGCCAAGCTACAGTGGGCGTCGGGACCGTATTGATTTGGGACTTTTGCGCAGCTGTTACAAGGGGGGGGGGTAGATGTTCAAAAGGTCTCTGCAACAAAAACCAAGATTGTAGTGGCGGGTATTACGAGGTCTGCCCAAAGTTTGCATGGGCCAAGGTGGCCTGTGGGATCCGGCAAAGGTTCTTGTGGACGAAGCGCACTGGTGAATGATATTCCGGGTGGCAGATTCTGTCCCCCAAGGGAGCACGAAGGGTTTCAGCCATGTTCCCCTTTGGGTGGGACGGTTGTCACACAAAACCCCACCTCTGAGCCACTGAGCAGACGCTCTGCCCTGAGTCTGAGCCAGCACTCTATGGCTGCATTTAGCCATGGAAGTGATGGTCCAGAGCAGTGTAGTGCAGACCAGTGTTCAGGAAAGTGAATGGGTGTGAGGAGCAAAGATGCGACATGGGGTGTGGAGAAGGTAAGAGCATGGAGTGGGGAACATTAGCAGCCCGTATTACGTGGCAGTGTCTCTCCTGAGGTCCACAATACCAGACTTGAAAGCATGGAGAACCCTCCCTGGAACAGTGCAATCACAGTTTTGTTGCGGTTTGGAATTGGAATTTACATTGCGCTTGGATGCTTCTTGCGTGCGAGCTTTGATGCAGGTATGAGCGCAGGTGTTGGGATTGACTGATTCCTGTTACGAGAGTTTGCACAATCTGATTTGGCACTCGAATGTGCACTGCTACTGGTCGAACTCACTCAGGGTGTGATTTCATTTTTCAGTTTGGACAATTTGTCGAGGGGGAGGGAATAGCTCCGTCTGGCCCACGTTGACTGCCATTTGTTCAGAATAGTATGCACACCGCATATGCTCGCTTCAGTGGGCGCCACAAATCATCGTATGGTGCAAGTGCTGGCGACATTGTGGGAAACTGCAGGCTCGGTCCTCTGCCTGTCCCAGGTAATGTCACAGCTGTGCCCCCCTGTTCTCGCATTCAGACTCCAGTGCGTATCCTCAGGAGACTGCATTGGAAACAGTGAAGAACGAAAGAAGATGAACAATGCTGCACGGGCAGATGGGCAGTTTGCGTACCCCTCACGGATTTGAATGGGGCACGGCGCTACTGAGACACCGAAGCGCGATCGAGCGCCACCTAGTGGCATGTAATTGGGTTTACCTGGTCAATGAAAGGAGGTCAAGGATAGCATGAGAGGCAACGACAAGGGGGATTGGGTGGAGATGAGGAGTGGTTTAGGAGAAAATCTGTCATCCATTTCAGAGGGCACTTCATTCCATACAACAGCATGCCTGTGTGGTGAGAACTGTGTTTAAACAAGTGGTTGGCGGGTGTTTTGGACGATTTTTGACCGATTTCAGTTGCTTGGCATGTGACTTTTCGGTCTGATTCATTGCATCCGATCATCCTGCACGGAACATCTGGCCTCCAGTTGTTGTGTATTCATGGTGCTTATTGGGCATCATCAACCTTCACGGTACAGAAAGTGTGAGGAGATTACATGGAGTGCAGTGACAAGCTGCCCCGCTGCCACATCGCCCCCTCTGCTGCCGGGCTCATATGTCTGTCTGTTCCGGGCAATGTTTGGGAGACAGGGTGACCAGATGCTGATCACCTGTGGTCTGGGGGAGGGGGGAGGGCACGGCAACACGTGGTGGGATGCGGCACGTGTGCCCCTTGGATTGCGGGGACTTTGCCGTAATGACTGCGCGCCCCTCCGCCACTGATGCGGAAGACACAGCAATGAAAGAGACGGGGACAGGATGTGCCCGCCCACATTCTTTGGCTCCCGAGCAAACCAACGACTGCACTGCCATGGCGCGCTGCACGTTCGGTTGTTCGAGGCCGATCGCGTTGCCCGTCCGTAGCGATGCCGCACCCCACGAAGAAGCCATGGCTCCGCTTCCCGAAGGGGGGCTGGACTCAGGACCAGGCGTTGTTTATAGGGAAGGAATACCAAAGAGGGGGGGGTCTGGGGGGGTCCCACAAAGGGGCCGCTTATTCAAACTTGAGTTTCCCTAAGCCAAATTTTGGGTCAAGATTTTTTTGGGGGGTGGGTGGGTCTCAGAGCCAAAAGAAACCCCCCCTTCTTTTAAACAAGGGTCTGCTCAGGACCGGCGGATGCACCAAAAAAAAAATCGTGATTCCGGAGTCCACGAAGACCTCCACGTTCCTTCACTTGGAAGGTGCCATGGGGTTGGGGTGTGTGGGGCTGCAAAAGGAGCAGCCCCTGCCCAGGGGACAGGGGCGTGAAGGGGGCTGCCGGGGCACCGCGAGGTCCACGACCCCCTGCATTTGCTCGTACCCCCCTCGCCTCTCGGCCCAGCTCCCCACGGACACCCGCGCATTTTCTCCGGCCTTCCTTCCTTTGGCTCTCTCAGGTGCTGCCAGTCCGCCGCCCTACAGGCCCGCCCCCCCTCCCTCCACCAGCTCCTCCGAGGCGCCTCCCAACCGCTTGTCTCCCTTCTCCCTCCTGTGGGGAGGGCAGCAGCGCGACGGGGACAAGGTCTTGTGCACCATCATGGCCGCGTGGGAGTGGCCCGCCCAGGCCATCCGGCTGGAGGCCCTGGGCCAAGCCCTTGGGACGCCTTTTGCCTCCGGACTGATTGACGCCATCAACACCAGCGCCGGATCCCTGAGAGAGTTCCTGCAGGCGCATGCGGATGTGTTTCTGATGGATTGCAGGTCCATGGGTGTTGCCCGGGCCCGGTAGCATGCATGGAATTGACAGGGGGGGGGGGGGCATGTGCCGTCAAGCACAAATGCCAGCCACCCTCGATGACCCCCTTTTGACCCCCCACTCCCGCCTCCTTGAACCCCCCCCCCCTGCACCACCACCTCCCCCGCCACTCGGACTTCTCTGTCTCCCCCCCCCCCCCCCCAACCGCCAAGCTGCTCAGGGGATGAAACAGAAGCCTGGAGTACTTTGGACTCAACCAACCATCATGCCTGTTCATCTGCGCACAGCGACTACACCAGCGAAACCGATCCATAGGCCTTCTCAGTTTCTGACACTGGCAGCTCCTGCTGCTGCTCCACAGATTGTAGCTGCCAGTGACACCACGAGACCCCCCTCTGCCCTGAACACCTGTGCAACCCACTTTGTATGTATGTCCTCCTCCTCCTTTTTGAAACAAATGAGCCGCATCTCAGGGTAAGGCCGAAGGAGTGCCATGCTTTGCGGCCCAAAAGGTGCACGCGTTTTATGTGGTGTATGCAGACAACCTGGGCTTGACGCACGCTTATATGAGGATCACCCATGGATGGATCTGCAGCAGGTCTCCAGGCACAGGCAACCAACAAACCACTGTACATACCGACCAGCAAATTACTGATGTACATAAGATACTGGAGCACCCCAACCAAGAGGGGGACACGAATGCTATGTGCAAGAACGACTGGACTAATGGCTGAAATTGAAATCTCAGGCAGGGACATTCAGTCGATCGGTACCGACCATTGATCCCCCCGCCGGGCTGCTCTCGGTGGTCGGCCCCTTGAAGCTCCCATTCCTTGGTTTTCCACAGATGCCTGATAGCCACTACATAGCCACTCCCCAAGATGGCAGGGGGTTCATATAGCATTTTACTTGTCCCTGAGACGGCACGGGGTATGTAGCCATTCAATTTTCCGAGACGGTAGGGGTCATGCAGCCATTTCAGTTTTCCGCAAGGCAGTACAGGTTGCCCAACCATTTCTCCCCGAGAAGGAAGTGCTTGCACCACCATTTCATTTCTCCTTGAGATGGCAAGGGTTACACCGCCATTTCATTTATCCTTGAGACGGAAGGGGTTGCGCAGCCATTTCCTTTTTTTCCCCCCAAGATGGCAGTTACTGATCCATTTCACTTCTCTCCACGGGTGCGCATTAGGTCAATGACAGAGGAAATGGCAAGGCGTAACCTTACACATTGTATAGATGGTGGTTATCTTAATCCTGAATGCAGCTGTGAGCATGCTGTTGGCCCTGGTATTACTTGGCCCCGTTAAGGCAGGTGTGCAACTTGTACAAGCTGATTGTTTCTATGAAAACTGGATGTGCTTCTAGACCAATGGCTTGCAAACTGGGAATAATGGATCATGTTCAATTTCCATGTGTGTTACACTACTGGCCAGGTGCCTTTGCGAGTTAAGTTGTGCGTCTGTGTAAGTGCCCTACTATTTTTCAGGAGATTTCATCCGACTTGTGTACATTCAAAATGCTCAATGAAATGCTCAATGAAACAGGGAATTCAAAAACACCCCCCTCAAAGCTGAAAAAACCTGAACCCAACTCTGGACCCCCTGCCCACGCTGTGGAGGTTGGGGTCCGGAACTGAACTGAACAAGCCCTCTGGTACTAACAAATTCCTCCACACCATACCACACCTCAACATCTTTGCCCTGGTGGTTTTTGATGTTGCTGTTTTCAGGCCCATACTCATGCATGACCTCGTGGATTACCGTCCTGCGTCGTGCATGATCACTGCATTGTTCCACACACGGCCCTGGATTGGTGTCTGCCAGTGTGGCTTGTAATTGCAGGCGTCCAGCTTTGCTCAATTGAAGCTTGTGGATCATGTTCTTTTTATATTGTGTCGTGTCGTGTCGTATTGTGTTGTGTTGTGTTGTGTTGTGTTGTGTTGTGTTGTGTCGTGTCGTGTCGTGTCGTGTTGTGTCGTGTCGTGTCGCATGTTGTGCTGTCACGTTGTCTGGTTGTGCGTCATGTACTTCTGTGCAGTTTTTTGCGGTGGCGGGCTGTGCTGTGCTGTGCTGGACATTGCAGTGTTGTGTTGCGTTGTGTTGTGTGACAATGCGTGTTGCGCTGCACGCTTGCCCACAGTGCAGATCCGGAGGTGAGACTCTCACCCATAGCCACGGCATGCGTGCGAATGTATTCTGGTGAGACGTGGGACCGGGTTGCGCAAGCTGCAAGGGCCTGTCTTGGCAGTGCATGGCAATATGTCAGCTCCCCGATGCACAACGACATGCAAGACAACAACAAGAATGAACCACTGGCTGCGACACCAGAGTATGTGTGCGCATCATAAGGGATAAAAGTGGTGGAGAGCGCACAGAGTTATGGACAAGTTGCAGTTGATTCTGCATACCCCCCCCCCCTCTTGTGAGAACACCGCCGTTGTCAAAACAAGCCGAGGTGTTGTTTCCTTGACTTTTGGAACCATGGAATTGGCAGTTCTCACAGGAGGAGGGGGGGGGGCTTGGCTTCCATACATGACAGCCCCCCCCCCCCCCATCCCTGCCCTGTGGGCCCAGTTAGGTACAAAGGGGGGCTGGGTTTGGCCGGGGGGGGGGGGTCACGGGCTCCCAACCTCTCAAGCGTTCAAGAACATGGAGAACGAGTCGTCCCAACAACACCACACGTGACATCAACAATGTCAAGCCACGGGGGGGGGTCACAAGGCCCCCCAGCCCAGGTGCGCGCTGTTGAGTGCCGCCGCTCGTCAGGTATCATGCTCTTACCCAGCCCATGACGATCATATGAAGGGATGGTGTGTGTGTTGGGGTATCATGCCCCCCCCCCCCCCAGACCGCTGGCGTACCCCTCCCCCCCCCCTCCCCTGCCAGTTCCATTTTCATTAATCTCTTTCTGTGATTTGGGGCTGGGGACGGTATTTGGGGGATTCGGATGCCGCCACCTGTTGCCACATTTATGCGGTTGTCCAGGCGTGCAGGTCGCCACACAGGGACTGGGCACTGAGGTAGTGCCACTGCCTGTGTGTGTGGGGGGGGTGGCGTTCAGCAGTGATATCGAGGCGCCCTCTGAGCATTGATCACTCTGTGAAGAGTGGGCGTCCAATGACAAAGGGGCGGCGCTTCGTGAGGCTGTCGCTGTTGCGCCGCCGCCCACAACCCTCTCTGAAAAGGAGCAGCAAGCCAAGCTGCCAGAGGCATGGGCATCCGATGTGTACCAGCACCCGATGCGCGCGGTCCAGCTCTCTTTCACGCTGCAGCCGGGGTTGTGGGCGAGCTGGCGGTCGATAGCTGGTCGCACACGAATCCGGAGTCCGAACATTTTGGGTGCCGCTCCCACAGTCACATCTGCTCGTCCATTTCTCACAGGTCCTCGGCCACAGCTCCCTCTTGTATCCATTGGATGCAGCGGGATTGCACCCCCGAACAAATTGTGTGCGCAGTTGTGTCGTTATGGGACACTCCTACGCAGACCTTCGAGCTCACGCGCTTCGCGTCATTGCTGTCCTTCCCCCTCATGGGGCTTGCCAAGCCTGTCAAGGAAAGCTACGGGAGCGTATCAAATTTTGTGTCCGCCCACTCTGATATCTTTTCCAGGTGCGCACTGCGCTTTTCAGTGAGTGTGTGCCAGAGGTCGACGATCGTCGCAACATCTGCAGCCTTGAGATTGTGGCAACCTGGAATTCGATGGTGTCGCAGCCCAGGGGGGCGGCCGGTTCGAATCTTGACCCCCCCCCCCTCCCCCTCCAGACCCCCCAAGTTTTCAAACTCGTCTTTGTCCAATTTGAGATTTGAGGAAACTAGTGGCACCAAAGAATTTTTACGGGCACATGGTATGGAGTAAAATTGTTCATTCCCCCTACAAATGTGGTGACTCTCTGATGTGCATCATGGTTTGAAGCATGCTGGCATTAGGGAAGCAGCCTTCCCTGTTCCTTGAACAACAAAGATTCTGAATTCTATCCATTTCAGAGGGACCTGATCCCCCCCCCCCCCCATTCATACCACCTGGGAACCCCCCCCCCGTAGCATAGAGTCAACAGCTGTCAAATACTTTGTACCTTGTGTGGCCCGGTTATGACAGTGGTGAGAGATTGGGGAAAGAGGCGGACCCCCCCCCCTTTACCCGGGCCCCGTTGCTGCAAGAGGGGCAATGACAGCCAAGCCTGAGGCTGCACAATGCATTCCGCAACCACAGTTGCTGGAGTATTGCTATTTCCCCCGGCCCTCGCAGTGCCAGGCCCGTCCGTAATGGTGAACACGGCGTCCATTGTCCCACTCATAACCGCCGGCGGCTCGCAGTTTATGGCCCAAATGTTGTGCAAATGCCGCTAACTGCGGTCAGCTGCATGCCACTTGTTATGAGGTGATCGTAAGTGGGACTTGTTGCTCGCCACTTGCCGTTCTGGTGTGGCGCTTGCAGTGGGGTGCTGACATGTTGGGTGAGGTGCGTCGGAATCCTTGGGCCTGCTTTTGTCTCTGAGGGAGGGATGCATGTTGTACTCCAGTAGTGGAGGGTAGTTGGGAGGTCGCCGTTGCGAATTTTCCTGAATCCGAGGTGGCTACCCACTTTATGGGATTGGGCGGCCCCTCTGGCTTCAAACACGGCCCTTCTCAGGACCTTCGGACGTCACTCAGTGGGGGCAGGCCGGGAACCGAACCACTGAACTACTGAAGTGTGAGCCGTTGGCAGTAGACTGCCAGCGGTGACGTTTTTTGTTGGCCCACAGGGCTTTCATTAAGCACCGCCCTGCGTAAAGGGGGGGGGGGCAGGGTTTTGTTTTAATTTTTGTTCCGGTGGGGGGGGGGGGGGGGCAAATGACAGAAGGGGGTGCGGGCAGGACGTTCAAATGTGTGTTGTTGATTGTTTTGCAGGGCTGCAACATTACCACTGCAGACTTGGCATGGTTGAGGAATCTTAGTCATAGTACCTGCAGTGCCAGTGCCATTGCCAGAAAGAGACATGGTGTCAGCTTAACACTGTGTTCTCTGTAGGTCTGCAACTGATCCAGTTGCGGGTCACTGCAGAGCTGAAAGGCGCCTATGGTCCCCCCGCCCCCCCCATGTCCAGCCCCCCCCCCCCCCCCCGTTGTCTAGCCCCCCCCCCCCCCCCCCAGGGGGGGGGACCGTCACTTGGCCCATGAACAATAAGAAATCAATAGGAAATCACAGGTGCCAAAGGCACCAAAGAAAAGTTTTAGTTTGGGCTATACTAGAATTGGTTGGTCTGGAGTGGTGTGCGCCCCCCCCCCCCTCGGCGTGGGGTGGGGACCGTCGCCCCTGGGGGGGGGGGTGGACAAGGGGGAAGGAGGGTACCACTGACGAAGGTTTTCTTGTGCTGCCGTGTGCTTGCTCTCTGTGACCTGCCCACCACACGTCTCCTTACGGGGCAGGGGGCACCACCCTGGGCCCTCCCCCCTCCGCTGTAAGTCAACTGAAAAACTTTTTCCTGCCGTGCCACTTGCCCTTGCTGTTGCCCTTGCCCTGCATTCCCAGGGTGTCGATGGTTGGCCGTGGCGTCTGTGTTGGGTTGACGGTGGAGGGGCAGAATCTGGTGGGCCGGCTTGCTGGTTCGCAGCAGGAGCGGGTTGCGGCCGCTGTGCGCACCATTGTGACGCGGCGCTCGATTGGGACGAAGCATAAGTGGCAGGAGGAGGGAGATGCCGAACATTGGGGTAGCAGGAAGGACGATCCGCCGGCGTACGGCCTCAATGCGCAAGCACCAGCTGCAGGTAAGTGTTCTTGCGTCCAGGGCCTTGCCAGGTGTAGAGGATGGAGAGTATTGCCGTTCAGGCTCTCAGCCCAAATTATGCACGACCCAACACACTGTGCATCACGCTGCAAGCTTCTGTAAGGCCCTCTGAGAGGGCTGCATTTTGGGAGGGTTGTGAAGTGCTGAAAGAGAGTTGTCAGGGTCTAGGCTCTTGAGGGCGATTTTATATCATATGTGTGTCCTCTAGGCTCTTGAGGGCTATTTTATATCATATGCGTGTCCTCTAGGCTCTTGAGAGCTATTTTATATCATATGCGTGTCCTCTAGGCTCTTGAGAGCTATTTTATATCATATGCGTGTCCTCTAGGCTCTTGAGGGCGATTTTATATCATATGCGTGTCCTCTGGGCTCTTGAGGGCTATTTTATATCATATGCGTGTCCTCTAGGCTCTTAATCACAACAAGGAGCAACCAGAATTTCGTAATAAGTCAGGACTACTCGCTGGCACACTGGTTCCCACCATTGGTATCTATTGAGCCCACTTATGAAATCTTGTTGATGACCATTTTTGTCTGGGGGACCTGTGTGCGTAACCGGCCTGGTGCAGAAACTGCACGATTGTTCACACTTGGTGGGCAGTGGTGCGTCTGCCTCATCCGGATAGCACCATCCCGTCCGCAATTGCGTGTCCCGGTGGTGGGAGCCGACATAGGCCCATCCGACTCGATGGGGACCTTGGGGGGGGGGGGTCTAGAAAACTTCGAGATAGCACCCAAGAGCCTTGTCATTAGCCAGGGGGTCCATGCAGAGGAAAAAGTGGAACGGGACCAGGGGCTGAATCAACACACAAGGGCCCGAATCAACACACAGTGGTCGCTCTCAGCCAGCCAACGTTTGGCCCATAGTGCAACGAAACCCAAAACGGCGCTTTTGAGAGCCAATAAGCCCTGCTAAGAGGGCCTAGTTGGTGCTACATGACTCCCCGTGGCTTTATATGCACTCCCATTGTCACCAAATGATCACCTCACAACGGCCCAAGTCTCCTTGAGGATCGTCAAGCGTCACCAGTAAAAACGCATTTTTCAGCCAACACATGTAGGCCATTTTAGTGGAAACAATCATTTCACGTCTTTCACATGGGCCATGACCGGCCCTAGGCTAGAGGCTGTAAATAAAAGCCTCCTGGACACGCATATCATATAAAATAGCCCTCAAGAGCCTAGAGGACACGCATATTATATAAAATAGCCCTCAAGAGCCCAGAGGACACGCATATCATATAAAATAGCCCTCAAGAGCCTAGAGGACACGCATATGATATAAAATAGCCCTCAAGAGCCTAGAGGACACGCATATGATATAAAATAGCCCTCATTTTCTGTCCTCTTGCTAGTCAAAGTGGTTTGCCAATCTATTGCAGTTGCAGTGTGTATGTCAGTGATTTGTCTGCGCTCATGAAGGGTAAACTCGGTTGGCAGTTGATCGGTTGTCGGTTAGCAACAGAGCAGGATTAGGCCCATGGGCGGATGATCCGTGTGGTCTGACCGCAATCGGGCTAGTGGAAGCAACGCACAGAATTCACATTAACCCTGAAGAGATATCTTTTGAGTACTGAGCTTTGACTAGTTTAGGTTTAAATGCGATGAGGAGGACTTAACGTGCATGCCAGTGAACAGTGCTTCTGACGCTGTTTGGGTGCTGATGGAGACAACGAGTGGGTGCATAGGGCCGCCGAGCCAGTCACTGCCTTGCCAGGAGATGGCCCTGGTCAACCAGAACCAGAACCAGAACCCCCCAAAGGCCCCACCGGTGAGGGCTTTTTCTGACTGGCATGGGTTGGCTGAAAAATCGCGATTCCTTTAACCTCCGACAACGCATAGGGACGCTTGGGCTGTTGTTGGGTGGCCATTTGGTGACAATGGGAGTATGTATAAACCCTTAGGGAGCCATGTAGCACCAATCAAACCCTCTTAGTGGGGCGCATTGACCTCCGAAAGCGCCGTTTTTCGCTTTGTTGCACTATAGTGGGCAAAGGTTGGGTGGCCTATGGCAACCACTGTGCACTGATTAAGACCCTGGTCCCATTCTACTTTTTTCTTCTGTATGGACCCCGTAACCAATGACAGGGTCCCGGGAGCTATGCCCAATTTCCCCAGATCAGCCCCGCTATGGGGCCCACCGGTGAGGATTTAGCTGTTTTCAGGCCGGCATGGGTTGGCTGGAAAATCGCAATTTGTGGGTGACCTCAGACGATCCCCGGGGACCGTTGGGCCGTTGTTGGGTGATCATTTGGTGACAATGGAGTGCCTAAAAACCCATGGGGAGCCATGATGTTGATGGATCTCATGGATGCCACATGGGGGTTCATTGCTGGGGGGGATTCTCTGCGAGGTGGGCTTGTATCACCTCCATTTCATTTTTCCCGTGAGGACTACTTTCCTGATGTGGGTGGCTGGGTCAGCCACGGCTGGCCAGGACCCCCAATGCCCCCACCCCCCCATTCCCCTGGGGTCCGTAAGCAATGGCCTGGTCCAAATCCGTTGACAACAGTTTGAGACCCGTGTCTGCCGTTATGTTGCCCAGGGTATGGCCGGGCATCAGACCCTCCCCAGATTGTCCCGGTGAAGGCCGCCGACCGGCTACCCCCAGCGTACCGGAGCCCCCAAGAGGACGCCCCCACAACCCACGGGGCTGCCAAGCCGCTGCCGCCATACCAGCCGCCGCAGCACAAGCCCCCGCCGCCGTTCAATGCAAACGGGGCCGGCTCAGCCGCTGCAGCCAGAGACGCAGCTCCTCCACAGTACCAGGCCTCCTACCAGAAGCCTCCACCCGCTTACAAACTGGGTGCCGTCGCGTCTCCGTCGGCGCAGCAGCCCGCTGCAACAGCGGCCTCAGAGCACCGACCTGTGGTCCGCTCCCCAGTGCCAGTCACAGCGCCCCCTCCCGCATACACGGCAGGCTCACCCCCACCACTCAAACAAGACATGTACGCAGCCTCGGTGGGAAAGCCACCTCCGACGTACTATCCCTGGGCCTCTACGTCGCTGCGAGAGCACCAGCCTTTGGGCCGCGAGAGCAACGCCTCATCGAAGCCCCCAACGGCGGCTGAGTCCAACACAAAGCCCCCGCCAACATACAGCCCCCGGGACGCCACCGCCCCGCCGAAGGGTCTGCCCGTCGCAAAGCCCCCCCCCTCGCCCACTCGCCACACGGCACCGACAGCCCGGCCCCCTCCGGCGTACCAATGCAGGACTGCTGCGTCTCCGCCGGCGCCCCCGCCCCCACCACGGCACACCCCCGCCACGGACCCCTGGGCCCTGGCGCTCAAGGGCCTGGATGCGCTTCTGAAGGAGGGGGGCTTGACAGATGCCGACTACCAGGTCCGCAAGGCCGCACTGACTGACCTCCTGCAGCAGCCCGCACAGCCCCCGGTTGCTGCAGCGCGGGGGCCCACCCCCCTGGCTCCGGCGCACAAGAGGCAGAAATTGGATGCACCAGCGGCCGCGCCCCCCCCGCCACCGTATAAGGCGGGGTACCAGAGGCCACCCTCCCAGAGGCCACCCCCAGCATACCAGGACTGCATTTGACGGACAGGGGGACCACAGGGGGCTCTCACGGGGTGCCTGCACCAGCGGTTTCCGGCGCTGGGAAAAGCGGGTGAGAGACAGACGAGAAGTGGTGGGCGTGGCTGACCGTCTCACACCAAAGCAGGGCGCCGGGGGCTGGGGTGGGGGATAAACATTGAAGGAGTATGCCGGTTGGTATTTCTGCGTGTGCGCACTTGTTCGCCTTTTGGGGATGGAATCCCCCACCTGTGGATAGGTGGGCCGGTTGCCTGCCCTTTTGGGCTGTTTCGTGGCACCTGACAATTTTCGAAAAATTTTCGGAAATCCATCTGTCGCCCCTGGGATGGGTTTGGGTGATCATTTGGTGACAATATGGGCACTCTAGCACCCATGGGGACCCACGTAGTGGCTGCTAGGCCCATGTGGCCCAAGCCATTGCCCCCCCCAAAGCCCTAAAATCGCTGTTTTTCGGGCTGTTTAGTGGCATCTGAACATTTTCCAAATTTTGCCCTTTTCCGAAATCCTTCTGTTGCCTTTGGGATGGGGTTGGGGGATCATTTGGTGATAATGAAGAGGGCGGGTTTGAAAAATTTCCGGAGGCGGGGGGCCCGCTCATGATGCCACTGTGACGATGTCTCCATTTTGGAACTGCCCCAGCCGCCGGCATCATGATTTTGGGGGCCAGTGCCAGACATTTTCCCTCCTCGCGGGCACATATCTTGTTCTTCCACTGGGAGAGGAGGGGGCGTCCGGCGGTGAAGTAAGGGTTTTGTGTTATGTGCGACTGCGCTGTGTTTACGGGGGAGGGTTGCAAAGCCTCAAGCTGTGCTTTGGCTGCCCTGGTGGTACTTCTCACTCCTGTACTCCTAAAACTGTGGCTGGGGGGGGGTTTGGCACAAGGCCTCGGTATCTGATTGTTTGCCTTTGGCGGCGCCTATGGGCCTCTCGCCACTGCTCATTCTGACCCTCTGTGGGCCCGAACGTGTTGTGGTTCTGTCAATAGTGCCCCCGGATGACTTGTCCTGTTTGACTACTCCGGGGGTCGGCTGTCCCGGAGACGGGGCTGTTGCCCGTGCCGTTGACCGGGTGCATCCAGATGCACACTTCGAGTCCATTTGGGGGTTTGCCGACTCCAGCACTGACTTGAGCGCGCTGGGGTGTGAGTCTGCAGGATAATTTTCCTGACAGGGGCTTCTAACAACCACAATGCTTCTTTCCCGTTTTTCCTTTCCTTGCTAGGGGGGGGAGTGGCTGGTTCTGGCTCGGTGTTGTGCGAGAATAGAAGCTTCATGCTCGTACAAGGTGCCCAGAATGGCCTAGGGGAGGGTTTTGAGGGTCGAAGGCTGAAAGGTCCGAGGGGCTGCGGCCAAAACCACTTCCCTTGAGGGCTTCAGTCTTCACAAAGAGGCAATTCTGAGTAAAACCCAAAGAAATGTGCGGGGGGGCCATTGGGGCTGAGTCTTTATGGAGTGGGCAGGACCAGGTATCCCATCCTCCATGGTCAAGGCCACTTTCATAGGGGCCCAGACGGGGTGCCTGCGAGGGGGGGGGGGGGGGCTCGAATTCTTCAGACCCTGCAGCCTGCCAACAGATGGATATTCCGGAGAAATCTGTTGTGCCCATGGACGCCGGCCAGGCGTCGGCGTCTGCGTTGTACAGGCCTTCATAGGCTCCATCTGCGTCTCGAATCGAAACGCCTGTGATTAGTGGTCTTCGTAGACGCAGGAGACGGGTGGCGTCGGACGAGGAGATATGGACAACGGGAATGCCCCGGGTGCTCTGACTTGGTTGAGGTAACACAAATGCGACGTGAAGCGCGCGCCGCGGGGGGGGGGGGGGGGGGGCTAACCCTAACCCCCTTCTCCCCGCCACCGGATACTGCATGCCACTAGTCTTCAACGGACCTGTGGCGAAAACGCGCCTGGGGCCGATCATCTTGCTCGTGGCCGTGCGGGTGTGCACGTCTCTGTTTAGTCTGAGGCCACCACCCAAGACGCGTGCTGCCATCACCGTGCGTCACCAGGCGGCACAGACTCTGCCAATCTGTCTGGTAGTACGTACATTTCAGTGCAAGCGCTGGTACAAGAGAACGGAGGACACTTCGGGCGTTTGGGGAATACACGTCTGGATATCTCACATACCGTCTGGTTGGCTCTGGGTTGTGGCGGTGTGATATTTTGTCTTTGAGGGGGGGGGAGGATGGAATAAACCGGCGGACAAGCGGCCAGAACCGTTCCATTGTATCTCTACGGGGGGGTGAAGGGATGCCGTGGTCCAGCCCAGCGCCAGCGCGGGTCCCTCCCGGTGCTGTGGGGCTGTGCTGCAACTCCGCGGTGGTCATGCATGACTGCCGCCCCCAATCCGTGCTGCTTCGTGGCGGAAGGTACTGATTGGCCCATTGACGGTCCCTAACGAGCACTGATGTTGTGTTGTGCGCTGCGGACGCGTGCCTGCGCACGGCAGCAGACAGCATTCTTATCGGGGGTGGGGGGTGGGGAGGGGGCGTAAACCCCCTCCCCTAATATTAGCAAGCGCTTGATGTTATTTTGACCGCAGGTATTGTGCATTTCGGGGGGGATATGAAAGTTGTGATCTGCCTTTGGGGTTGCTCAGAGCACATTGCGACAGGCCTCTCGCCCTGAAACATTCCACAGCACCACACATTGGCATGCGTGGTGCTGTGTGTGTGTGTGTTTGTGTGTGTGTGTGTGTGTGAACCTAACCTGAGAAGTTTTCTCCAACCGCTTTTCTTGTTTTGTGCTTGTTTTTCGCGCGCGCGCGTGCCACATTGGCATGTGTGCTGGATGATGAAATCACCTCGAAGAGAGGTTGTTAGATCAAGCGCAGGCGCGTGCGTCGTATATTTGGTGCTTGATGTTAAGGGGGGGCTGGTTAAGGCGTGCGATTTGGTTCTTTTGGGCGACCGATTGCTTTGTTTGCCACGAGAGGTCGCGCTTGTCCCACACATCTTGGGTCCACACGCTGACTCTCCAAAGGGGCACTGACGCCGAAGTCTGTGCGGAGTTTGGCATTTGCTGCCTGAACAACTGCCCCACCTCTCAGTTCCTTAGTGCTGGTGAGAGTCAACACCGCTGCCCAGTCTCAGACGCTGTCAGAACCACCATTTAACCCCCTGCAAGGCAGTGCTGAACCCAGGGATGGCATGGTTGTTGCCACCAGCCACAGTAGCCTCCTTCTGACTGTGGGACAGAAGCCACCAGCTCTCCAAGCATCATCAAGAAAAAGACAGGTCAGGGCGGGCATTTGATGCGTTAGCACAACCGAAAACGGTGTCCTCACATCAAAGTTGAATCGCAATCCGATTCAACATGAAAGGGAGGGAAGGGCCCTGTAAATGGCGGATTTGAGCCGGACGCAAATGGGTATCACAATAGGGAGGCAGACATGCTTTGCATACTCTACTGGTTGCTTTGCTTTAGGCACTGAACTAGAGTTCTGACTTGTGACCCCAAATCTACTAATCCAATTTACCAAAGCATTAAAGAACGAACCTGGATCATCTCCTGTTTGCCTTTGCCAGTGCTGAGAGCCTGATCCGTGAAAAATGTGACTTGCATCAAAAAAATCGTTGGTGCAGTTTTTTTTTTTTGCTGTAAAGTCGTGTAATTTTCTTTGCTGTAAGGTCGTGTAATTTTAGAAATTGGAACACACCCAAAAAAATCGTTTTGCAAGTACCCCCCCCCCCCCCCTGTATAAGCTACGCCCTTGTCCAAGCTACAGTAGGCGTAGGGACCGTAATAATTGTGTACGTAATTTTAATTACGTACGAAATGTAGTGCGGCCACATAAGACATGGGTTTGTCGTCACATTTGCCAATTACATGGAGCCATGGACACATGCAACATGCCACATGCAAGGCAAGCTCATTCCCAAGAATTTAAAGTTGTCCGAGCCCAAACCAGCCCCTAAGCCTCAGCCAAAGGCATCTTCAAGTGGTGAGCATGTGCAATTGTTCCGCACGGTGTATGGTCGCAAGAAGGGTTTCCAAGCCGAATATTTGTAGGCTTCGCATTCTTCATTGCTTGTGCCAACATGGGTGTGAACCTGAAATTTTCATGTTCCCAAGGCTTCCTTGTGTTTGCATACACTTGGAAATGTGGGCAGAGGTCAAGGTGCACCCATACCATGCGCGCGCGCGCACGTTTGTGTTGGTAGCTGTATGTGTTTCGCGCAAGCTACGCCCTTGTCCAAGCTACAGTGGGCGTAGGGACCGTAATAATTCCGTACATTGGCGTAGCTTATACAAGGGGGGGGGGGCTGGTAATTGTGTTACTGTAAAGGCGAGAGAACATTTTTTTTTGAGAATGATGCCTCGATTGCAATATGCACTCTTGCCGGTTCTGTACGGCACCCCATAGCAACCTTCACAATGGAACGCCGAGTCCATAAAGCACAAAGAACTCTGTGTGGCCACCAATTCAAGGGACTCGGCCAATATGACACCTCCACCTCTTTGGCACTGTAGATGAGGCGGATGCCTCAAGAGAAGGTGGAGCTAAATATCTCTCAGGGACAGCTGTAAAATGCCAGTGAGGAGCAACTTCGCGCTTGTTTGGCTGTTTTGGAGACCTCGTTCCATGATGAAACAATATTGTACCCCTAAGAGGGGGCATGCGTATTCTTTTCCAAATCTTCATGAAAAGTGCATTCTAACGTAATTTGAGTTGATGTGTGTCTCAACGATATGTCGAAATTTCGGGATTGTCGGCTCTAGAGGCCCTGATTCTGCTGCAGAAGATAGGCATCCAAGACCCTTCCCAGATTCATATCTCTAACACATTGGCACTTTAGCCAATTTTGCTTGGAAGTAAAAAAGACACCTTGAGCACCAGGAACAAAAAAAACGATGCAGTTTCTATGCTGAATCCATGAATCCAGGGGTGTAGGTCTCAGGTCCATCTCAAAAACAATATTTTTGAGAAATTCATGAATTACTGTCTAAGTGGCCCTGTCTAAGTGGCTGGATGCAAATTGGACAATGACTAGTAGCAACACATTGCACAGTGGGTGTCCAGGTTGATTATTAGTCGAATTTGCCAACATATCTTTGAGTTGAGGTGAGCCACTTGGCACACGTCTTCTACGCATTGAATGCAACAAATCCACCTCAAATGACCTGACCTCCAACTGACAATATGGCGATATGTTGGTTGAGACGCCTCATCTAGAGCCCGGCGTGCAGCAGGCTAAAAGGCAGCAAGCAAAACATGCACCATCCAAAACAGACTACATTCTCTGCCATATCTCTGCCACACTATCATGCAGACTAGGGTGGTCCGAAAACCCCATTTCAAGGGCTTTGCGAAAACACCCAACATACCCTCCCTCGACAAGACACTAAGTGGGCACAAACGAGGCAACAATGGCATCCACCCTGAAAAACGCTCCGCTTTGGCATATTTGCCGTGTCCCGAGAGATATAGAAAATAATATTTGGGGGTTGTGCTATGAACCGTGAACCCACTACAAGTAGTTGTAGAATGCACGCTTGTAGATCAAATCAGACGTCGTGTGCGGTGACTTAGGCTGTGCTCCACAGACAATCCTCGAAGAAAGCCTTTTTGACGTGCTTGGCCAAGTCTTCAATGAGCATTTGGTGGCGATACAGCGATTTGGGGCATCTTTTGGTACCCCTTGGGGACCTGGGCACGCTTTCCGAGGAGGGACACGCACTGATGGGTGTCCTCCTCTGTGGTGGGATCGGCCGTGGCACATTTCCCCCTTGGCCTGTGAGGCTTCGATGCCCTGCTCAAAGGAGGCATCCTTGTGGCCATAATGCTTGCCGAGAAGGCATATTGGCGATGTTTGCCGATATTGGTGCCTCGTAGACACAGCTCACTGTCATAAATTAGTGGAAAAGTGGACTACACCTGGGCTATTCATCGTGATGTGGGGCCCAGTGCTTTAATGCAAATACCAAGCCAACCCAAAGGCTGCTGCTCTGCGGCAGGCATTTGTCTCAGATTCATGGTAAGGAAGTCAAGAGACTGGAAGAAAACCGCCGAAACAGCAGTTCAGACATTCATTGGGATTGATAAGGGACAAGGATAAGGGAGTTGATGGTCTTTGTGTATATCGTTCAATGGGGCTTCCGAATGACAGCCAACTGGCATTGTGCAGTCCAGGTAGAAACGCATAAAGGTGTCTGTTCTCAGGCTCACTACGTGTCAGATCCGCTACCAGGTCCCGGGGTGGCTTGGTGGGTTGGCAAAGGCTGCCACAGACCAAAGGACACCTTCTATGAGTGTGCTCACCCAGCAATGGCTTGCTGGAGATGGTTGTGAATGGCCAGCTGGTGTGGCATCTCTTCATACAACTGTCTTTGAGCGGACACCTCGGGTATGTCATGCTGTGGTTGAATCGGGTTTTTTGACTGTGTGAACAACTTCCATAAAGCCCCTTCCCTCCTCCCGTGACCTTGCAACAGTATTGATTGCCAGTCAGACCGTCTTTCTTCTGCAACAGCAATTTTTGGTCATGGCTTTGCTGCATTCATGCGTTCAACTGAGGCCTTGATCCCAAATATTGCAGCTTGGCCTTGCAGCACTTGACCGGCCCGGACTTCTTTCTCTGGAGAGTGCTCAATGATAACATGGTCACGTGCAAAAAGCATCCAAATATTTCGGGGGTGTTTCTGACCCAGGTCAGTGGGAGTGGTAGCTACCGCCTCGTTGATTACTGTGAACACAAGCAAGCGGGCCTCTCATGGTTTCCGTTTCTGGCAACTTGGTGGCAAGGTGTGTTGTCTGACCTTAGACTGTGGTTCCCACCCACCCATGAGATGGAACAGTTTGATTCTGGGCAGGAACCGCCAGGCAGATGGACTAGACCGAAGGAACTCCATGCAGCGCCCAACCTGCCCTCCAAGTCTGGCATTGACCGTTCTCTTGACGAACAAGCCTCCAGGATGGGCCCCACATGTGAGGGACATTGCCAAAAAGGGATGCGGTGAGGTTGGGGGCAGGGGAAGTGGCGGAATCCCTCCATCACACATGAAACAAACCACACGGTGGTAGTGGCAGCTGAGATGGAGCGCCAGCTTGTCAAGACTAAGCCGGTTGCCCTCCATGCCTGGGAGCACTAAGCTTTGCTCAAAAAGCACCCCTCCCTGCAATTTCACGAAGGTGACCGAGTTTGGGTGCACTGACCCCCCCCCCCCCCAGCCTTTTGTTACATTTCCTACATCAGTAGGGGTAAACACCGTCCAAACTTCCCTGCCTAGGGAAAAAAAGCTTTGTGTGAAGCATACGGGCGCCGGCATGCGAAGGACGCCAAGGGGCAGAACCGACCGCTCCAGGCACCACCTGCTGGTGGCCGACCGCCTGCGAGGCGCCCCTGTCGGAATTGGTGCAGGCGGCTCACCTGTGAGCACAGGGACGGATGTACCAAAACTCCTTTTCCCCATTGGCTTGGGACAAGCAACATAAACAATGTATTTCCAAAGTCTCAAAACATTGCGGAACGGGAATACTTTCTTAGTCTTGATGGCAACCCCCCCCCGTTTCGAGTTTTCGAGTCTTGAGCTGTCTGACACTGACCTCAACCCGACCAAGAAAACAGTCATTTTGCGTCTTTGGCACGGGCCTTGACCGGCCCTAGGCAGGGGTAGAGACTGCAAAAAACGTCCTGTTGTATCCTAGTAGGCATATGCTGTCACAACATCGTCACTTGCACCCCTTAGAGGGGGTACGAGGTCACTAAGGTCGCCAAAAACGCCGACATGGGGAAAACTGCATAAACTGCATGACCAGGAGCGGGTGGCGACCTCAAGGCAACATTCGGTGCTGCTGGAAGTCGAACTGGCCTGAGGTCAGGGTCATGCCGGTTAATTCGGTTAATTTAAAACCTGACATTGTGGCCTTCGAGTTTTGTTTGGGCACCTTCCTTCCCATGTCTGCCAGGGCATCTGCCCATCCCTTGCCTTTCAAGTTTGTGTGACGTGGGCCTCTTCTCCCCTTGCGCCTGGCTGCTGCAGAACCTCCTCCATCCCGAGGTCTGTGTTGTACACAGGCCCTTGGGCCGTGACCCAGCCTTGTGCCCACCAAGTGAGGGCCGAACCCTTGACCTCCAAAGATGGGGGGGGGGGGCTGGCGCAGTATGTAAGGTAAGGTAAGCTACTTGGGCATGCTCCAAGCTCCAGCGTAAAGGTACCCGACTCATCCCTCGCAGCATCCCTTCCGGCTTGTGGGGTCACAGACACCCTAGAGCCTAGGACACCGCGTTCCTGCTTAAAGCTCCAGCGGGATTCGAACCAAGCAGCTCTCGTGCAGGCGTCACGTGCATGACAGCTGAACTACGCGACCTTGTTGGCTGATGCAGTAGGCAACGCCCATCAACACCCACCCACAGCAGACGGATCTCCGTCATTGTGCGCGCATTCGAGCTTGCATCCACAGTCCGTAGTGAGCAAGTGAGATTCCAGCAGTCGCCAGGACGGAGAAAATTCAACACATCTTCCCCGACAAGACGATGGAACTTTAAAGCACAAATAGATTTTCTTACTCCCACCGGGGTGCGCCATAAATTGGGTCAGAGACACTGTTTTCAGACCCTGACTCCCGCCACCTTCAGCGAGACTCTGCGCCAGTGCATGTCCATGAAATACAGAGCACCTTGAGAACATGGTGGGTACCCAGGTGCCGTAGGGGCTGGGCAGGTTGTGCTAGGCCCGCGTCTGTCCTGAAATTCTCACAACAGAAGAGTCCGTATCAACCAAAAAGGTGTGCGTAGGGCATGCACAACAGCCACGCCATCAGGCGACGCACCATGAGCCACAGAGAGCCCGCATCAAAGCACAAAGCACGAGCACTTTGCAGTGCAAAGATGAGGACCGCACAGTGAACACCAAGCGCAAGACTTGCCACAAGGCAGCTCGAGGGTTGGCCAGGGCGAGACAAGCCCTTCACACACGCCCTCTGCACAGCCCTCCGCATGGAGGCACAAGCCCGCCACAAGGACAAAGCAAGCGACAACACAGCGAAACGGATAAACCAGCAACACAGAGCGCAGGGCGAGCTGCGCCAATACCCACAGCACGTAGGACTACCCTTTGGGTTGGCAATGTTCTCATGCTTTCCAGTGGCCGCTCTCAACCGGCAATGCATGCGGCTGGCTGAGCTACCAATATCATACCCCCTCTCCCCCTTGTCCTTCCCCACCCAGGGAAGACGGTCCCCCACCACCCGCTGGGGGACGGTCACCAAGTGACCGTCCCCCACCCCTCCTGGGGAACCGCACTACCGCCGTACACACACATTTGCAGGCACAGAAATTGCAGCATAAAATGAAAGAATTCAGCATAAGATACGTTCAAAGGGCTGCCAATGTACGGAGACCTACTCCTTGACCGGCTCGGTGTAAATTTTCTTGGTCCTGCTCCACTTGACCTTGAACTCTTGCACATGCTCACCACTTTCCACTGGAATGCTTTGGGCAGCACTCTTGGGTGGTGGTTTTGCCACAACAACACAGTGAGCTGCAATGAAAAATTTTGGGTTCAGCAAATGACGGTCCCTCCCCCCCCCCCCTGGGGAAGGACAAGGGGTGGGGAAGGACAGGGGGGGGGGGGGTACAGCCATCCAAAAATGGGACTTGGATTAGTTTTCGTGAGCCCAGTAAAGGATATTACCGGTAGTGGAGTTTTTGGTGCCAGGAGGTGCAGAAGGGTGACGTGGGGCCATTGGATTGGATTGGAGCGCTGGCGCAGTGAAAGTGACGTGTCGTGTGATCGTTCAGATCTGCGACGGCCTGCCTGGTTTGTAGGCCGTCGCCCCCGTGTGATTTCTTGTCCGGGTAACATGCTTGGAGAGGGCACAGCACACATTGCTGTGGGGCACCCTCTGATGCTTTCTGTGATCAGGGACGGTGTTTGCGCGTCGTTTCTTTTGGATCCAGCTCGTCGCCATGTCTACGATCGTCATCTTGCTCGGTATGCCGATGCGTCGCAGACATATGAACACGTGTGCCACACACATCCATATTTGGGATGTGGTACTGGCGGGCCAGGGGAGGGCCGTTCAGCACTTTCCTGCGGTATCTTACGGGCCCCAAAAAGGGATATCGCGGTGCAGCATAGCGGCAGTGTCTGTGCGTGCGGCTGCCGGATCCTGTCAGGGCGACTTGAACATTGCTCCTCTGGAGGACCGTTGAAGGAGCCGGGATGGGGCGTTGGCCTCGCAATGCTAGACACAGCCTTCCGTTCGGGGGGCAAAGGGGCCTTGCTTTCTGACACGTTTCGCCACCAGTTCAGGGGGTTGACATTGGCTGGACCGTGACGTTCCTCGCCACCTCTTGTGATCAGAGTTCAGGCGAGACTCTGGCAAGGATTTTGTTGGCATCCGGCAGCCTCTTGCGGGGAGTTGCCCTCGCATCCGGCAGCCTCCGGCAGGGTAACACCACTCTCCCATGAATCATGAATCATGAATAGACGTCTCTGGCAGGGCAGAGGGGTCAGAAATTTGCGACCATCCACCTCCTTTGCAAGGCTACCATGTTTTCAGCCCAGGAGAGCGCTGTGGAACCAATGCACATCCACAACTTCCACAATAACCGCATCCGGCAACCTCCGGCAGAGGGAGGGATCGCATCCGGCGGCCTCCGGCACAGAGCTGCCCTTGTATCTTGCCGCCATCAATTGCCGGAGTCTAGCCTCGACTCTGCTGGTGATCCAGTGCAAGGCGCTGTGCACCCCGCGCCGCGTCTGGCCTGCTTCCCAGTTTGCGAGTTGTATGCCAACAGCAGAGGGTTGCCCCCTGAAGCACAACCACGGGTTTGACCCGCCACAGAGAGGGAAGCGAACTGCCAGACGTCCTCCGGACCTGGCAGAGCACAGTGCGCCTGCACAGCGACCAGCCTCACAGCGACTAGCCTCACGTGCTGCATCGCCAACCATACGCCAGAGTTGCGTCCTGCACCCACTCAGGGCAACGCGGAATATTTCCGACACAAACCCCAACGCAACAGCGAATGGGGACATACCACAATGTTGTTTGACCGGGAAAACCTCCTTTCCAAACGATTTTTTACCTCCCAAAAAGGGAGCTGCAGCAGAGTGCTGTGGCCGGCTGCTGCATCCCTGGTCTGACCTTACCATGGCAGCGACACTGGCACTTGCAGTACTAGTCACCATGGCATAAAGTTGGGGTACCTAAAGTTGTGGTACCTAAAGTTATGGGCAGACACAGACACCCGCATACACAGACACACAACACACAGCATGGCTTGCTCATGCTGGTCTGATACTAGTGTTTCCCGTCTTATTGTAGCGTGCTTCGGTGGTGCTGAAGCAGTATCGGTTCAAGCCAGATGGGTTCGCGCGCCTCCCACAAAATAGTCAGCCACTTCAGACCGTGCGTCCAGGCACGCCCCCCAAGCACAAACCAGGTGAGACCCCAGGAGGTATGGAACCAGCCCTGGGTGCCGCTCGCACACCATCGATGCTGAGCAGTGGCGTCACGAAGCACGCAACGATGTGGGTGCCTCGGGCCCGCAGATACCCACAAAAGGTCTGCTGTATGGGTCGCTGGTGACTTGTATGGCTGTGCCCCCTCCTCCTGGTGTACGCGTGTGTCAGCCGCTGGGCCTGGGTCTGGTTGTGATGGGTGGGGCTACCTGATGCATGGGATCATGGTTGGGCTCTACTAACCAACTGTGTTTGGGAAGTGTCTGTGCTGCCCATAAGGCAGTGCAGTGCTGCTCTGTTTGCCTCAGAATGGGATGAGTGGGGATACGAACAGCTGGACTGCTGTGTGCCTGTCCGCTGCAGATCGGCGCCTATTGGCGTTGAACATGCTTCTTGTTTGACGATCCGACTGACGAGGACTCACACTCAGCCTTGTTGTGCTGTGCTTCGCAAATTGTGTGTACACAGAAGCTTTGCTCCTCTGGCGTTTGCAGGGGCCTTTGTGAACTTCTCTGAAGAGGAGCTGGACATGGTGTCCTCGTATCTGACCACGGGCCGCGTGCTTGCGACGTTCTTATTGGCACTGTACGTCAGTCTGGTTGTTAATCGCTGGTGTGTTTGGTGTTTTACTGGACATGGTGTCCTCGTATCTGACCACGGGCCGCGTGCTTGCGACGTTCTTATTGGCACTGTACGTCAGTCTGGTTGTTAATCGCTGGTGTGTTTGGTGTTTTACATGGGCACAGTGTCTCTCACCGGTTGTTCTGGGGTCAGCTAGGTTGGTGAGCTCCGGGCGAGAGAGACAATAGGGGCGACTGAGATGAGGCGGTGGTGGGGTCTGGTTGGACGGTGAGTCGGTGGAAGCAGGGAGCGTCATTCTGCAAGTTTGCTGAATTCTGCTTGAGCTGCCCCTTGCCCCCCCTTGTGAGAACAATGGCAAAATCACTCACTTTGATGGGAACAACACCTAGGGGGAGTCACAGACGGGGTGCACGCGCGGTGCCATCGGGGGAAAATTTTAGCTGAGGCCAAAATTGGTGTGGTCCAATCTGTCCCTCGTACCAAATATTTCCTTCAATATTAAGGATACTGGGTCTAGAGAGTTGCTGTTCCATTCTTGAGGAGCGCTGTTAATTCTTGGTGGCTTGGTGGTAAGTCCTGGAGACCTGCAATCAATAAAAATTCCAGAAGCTTGCTTCCTGGAGGGTTGCTGTTGATTCTTGGAGGGATGCTGTTCATTCTCGGACTCGGTTGCTGCAATGTCCCCACATGGACAAGGGGCAATGACTTTTGCTGCTACCCTCTCCAGTGGACCGAGTGTGCGTGACACTCCAAGCCCTTGGGCATCCATACCATTGACATTGCTGACAATGGTGTTGCTGTATGAAATGCAAAAGGGAAAGTGGCAATCAAATGTGGGTCATGTGGACCGCTGGGTGAGATATAATCAATACAATAGGCAAACTGGCGACCTCAAAGTTGCATTATAACGGAGCAAATAAAACTGAAATCACATTGCATAGCAGACACTTCCACAGCCGAGCCCACCTCACAAAAATCAATATTCTGGAATACAAAAGGACCTCTGTTCTTAATGCACACCAATGCAACCCCCATTTGCAAGCAAACGGGATGTTTCAAATACCATGTTTGCGATGCCTGTTGGAGAGCAAGAGACGTAGTTGAATCAGAAAATCTAACAAGGAATGCATCCCATGCACTATTTTACACCACTGTAGCCTCTCATTTGCCTCTCAATTACCTTTCAACTGGGTGTGTGGGTTCTTGGACAACCCCAATTTATGTACCGTGGGGGGAATGATTCGAGGGTCTTTGGGGGGGGGGGTGGCGCTGCTTCTGAGAAATGAAGGAAAAAATAGGTAGAACTCCCCTTGCTGTTGCTTCCGAGTGGATGGTTGCTGTTATGTCCCAGTGTGTTCTGGTTGTTCGGCTGATGGGCTCTGGATGGTCACTGTTATTTCCGGTGCACACATTTTGGCACATTCGACACACACTCGAAACTGCCTGGGATAATTTCAGCAAACTCCAGAGACCTCCAAGGGACACCATTTTGAGGGCTTCTAAGGGGAAACCATTGACCCTTGTATTAGTCCCTGGTGCGGACACGGTGTGCGCCCGGTGCGCGTCATTGTTCACACACACCACAAGAAGACATGAGCACGGACTGTTGTGTCATGGATGCACTAGTTGTCAGGTGCCCAATCTCCGACCCCACAGGACAAGAAGGGGTGAACGTGGGTGGCAGGACAAAAATCAGCATTCCTAAAATACCATCCCCAACTGCAAATCACAAAAACACTTTTGGTCTTCATGGACGGCTGCTAAAAGGAACCACCAAATTCCATGGTTCCGAAAGTTGCGGAACACTGGCTGTTGTTCTAATACGGGCGTCGTTCTCGTGCACACGGGCGGGGGGGGGGGGCGGAGGCTAGTGATCCCAGTGTTTCAAGCCCAAATCTGATTGTAGTTGCTGGCCAAACGAGCCATGAGGGCATGTGGTAGACGAGGTCGTGTTGGATCGTTCTGAGTCTGGCCCCTGACCATTAAGCATGCCACACCCCGCCAGGTGAGGTAAGACAATGTTTGGTGGCACGGCTCTCCAAACACCCCCCCCCACCCACAAATTCGACAACGCCTGAACCAGATGCCAGCATCCTGTTTGGATTGGAGCAATAGGGCACGCCGCTCCCACAGCCCCCCGCCAAAACCAGGAGACCTAGAAAGCTTCACATCTCCACCTCCCAGATGGGACATCAATTTTTTTTCATTAATTTTGTCCAGCAAGAGCTCTGGAGCAAGCTAACGGTGGGTGTGCGGTCGGTTGAATGGCAAACCCGGGGTTGCCAAGAAACACAAGGGCTGTAAACACAGCCACGAGGAAGTGCTTCGCACATACTCTAGGACAGGCCCAGATTACAATCGTAATTTTTCGTAATTTTCGTAATTTTCGTAATTGTCGTAATTTTCGGCGATTTTTTTATCGTTTTTGGCGCTGTGTTGTACGGTATATCTCTCCTCTCCACCTCACTGTCACTGTGCCCCCTCCCCCTTTCCCCTTCCCTGTCCCCTTTGCTTTGATACTTCAAGGAGGCAATCGCCAAATAGAAAAACAAGCAGTGGACCATCATTTACCCCCGTTTGGTCGGCCGAGCAGCACCCCATGGTAGGTCTGGTGGGTGGCTATAGGATGCTTTCTGTAGCCCATGTTCCCCCTCTTTCCCCCTTTTCACATGAGCTCAATTGGTCGTTGTGTCAGTGCACTAAAATGGATTTGAGGCTGTTGAGGCTCACAAACCTCATGCAGGCCCCACCGGTGTGGAATGATGGAGATGAGCTCGGGGAGGGAGGGTGTGGGGGGGGGGGGGCTACACTGCCTTGGTTCATGATACCCCACCCCCTCCCAGGGAGGAGCTTTGCAACCTTGCGCATTCGCAGGGCTTCTGGAAAGGGCCTTACGTTTTAGAAAGCCCAGTGGGTACTGTGTGGAGTCGGCATGCAGGGCCCGGCGTAGTGCCTTCAGGCACTTATACCACTGGGGCCTCTTGTTCTGGGTTGTTTTGGTTCCCACAGGGCAACTAGGAAGCAACAGGGCAGGGCCAGGGATGTATTAGAACGGCTGACAACCATAGGAGGACCCCCCCCCCCCTTCAGACCCCCCCCCCTCCTGCCCTTCCTCTGTTTGAGGCATGATTTTCTTCCGTGCCTTTGGTGCAAGAGGATTTAACGTTAAAAATTTTTTTCGGTGCCGGGGTCGGGGGGACCATAGGAGGAGGGGGAGTCCGGCCAACCCCCCCCCCCCCCTCAAACCTCCCCCCTCCTCTCTTCCACTACATCCCTGGGTAGGGCCTCAAAAGGTCAGGTGTGGACCCACCACTTTGCTCCAGCCGCGCCTGCCTTCGCATGGCCGTCATCACACCCTCATTGCGTCCGGTGCTTGAAATGTTGATTGGTGTCCATGGGTTCCGGTGCCGGGCAGGGGTGTGCAAGGTCGCTTCCTCTGTGCACCCCAGGTGGGAAGTGCGGACCCTTTACGGGACCTTGGTGGCTCGGTCCTCGACTCTGACGTTGCAAGTCACCACAATGCTTGTCCCGAGTGCCACTCCTGAGGTGTGTCATGCTGGTCTGGGATCCCTGTCATTTGATGCCCAATTTCCATTGCCCTTCCACCCTGACTCCCTATCCCTCTCACTCCTTGTCAATCACCCCCCCCCCCTCTCTCTCTCTCGCTCTCGCTCCCCCCTCCCCCTCCCTCCCTCCCTCTCTCCCACACCCTCATGCCCTCGGTCCGTCTCCCTCTCCCCCCCCTCCCAAACCCTCAAACCCTCCCTCGGCCCCCCTCTCCTTTCTCTGCAGGTGCACCGTTGGCAAACGCTGTTTGGCAAAGGTGTTTAAGTAGGCGCAAGGGTAATGAAGTGTGTGCAAGATCCGAAGTGGGAGGGGACCCAAAAGACCCATTGTGGCAAGGGAGACCTGAAGAGGCGCAGTGCCCCGGGTGCTAGTGAGCGGCAGGCGCTGTGTGACTGGAGGAGCAACAAGGCATGAAGCAGCACACATGCCGTCAGGGCCGAGTGGACCCCTCCATGCATGCACTATTAATGCCACTGGCTCGTGGTAAGTGGGCAGCAAAGGCTGCGACTCAGGACAGCTAATGAACGACACCTGGGGCCAAGTTAGGACCTGCATACCACCCATGGACGCACAACCAGACTGCAATTCAAGGCTTTGAAGGTGTCCACCACTGAAGCCACAACTGGTATTGTACAAGGTTCAAATAACAGCCGCATAAATGGTCACTGGGCAGGCAGTTTGCATTCATTGTACAAAGTGGCTTCAACTTCAACTCCTTCTCTCCCACACACCGCCGGCCCCCGCCTTCCTACACTCCCCCTCACTCTGAGGCGGAGGAGAAAAAGGACACGTGAACAGTGGATACAGCAAGAGGCGAAGGAGGAGCAAACCTGCCAACACAAAACAGGTCAGGCACCAAGGGTGGGGTAGGTGGGAGGATTGGGCGGGGCAAGGAACAAGCCCACCAAGAAGAAACAGGTCAGATGCCACAGGGAAGGCAAGCAGGAAAACCGGGACAGAAAGTAGAACCAACTGACCAACACCAGGCACCAGGGGAGAACAGTAACATGTAAGACCGAGGCCCCTCCTCAACCTCCCCCCCCATCCCCCCCACCCCTGTCCCCCTCTCCATCCCAGTCAAACCACCCGTGGCATGACAAGTGCATGGCAGCTGTGCGAAGGTTGGGGGACCCACTGCATTGAGGCATCAACACCAGACATGCGCACGTGAGGGCGGGGCATTGAAGTGATGAGAGCAGTGGAAGATGGACCCATTGGTACAGCAGAGCGAATGGGAGATAAAGCACTGGAGATGAGGACTGGCTGGGAGGTTCGAGAGTAACATGTTGTCGGGAGCTTGCTCTAATGACCCCTCTCCTAATGACACTTGCCGGATATTGCCGGATATTGGCCAAAACGAGGACTCTAGCCTCAGTGCCCAAGTGGGGTACGGCCCGCAATCCAAAACAAGCACCATTTGATGGTTGATCAGCAGATTCGGGGGGGCATACAATGGAACATTGTGGTTGAACTCCAGCGATTTAGTGAATTATTTATGGCCCCATGGGGAGGGTGCGCGCACCTCCCCACTTGTCTTGGCTGGTGGGTGTTCCGGCTGGTCAGGCAGGCTCGCCAGATGGCCATCTTGTTGGACCCGTTCACGTACTGATCAGATTGCTTCAGGCAGTTAAAGGGGACAAAGTGATGCACAATTCAGTCGGACAAAGAGATCTTTACCTTTACTGGTCTCTTAACTACAGTGGATTTGCTTATGGTATGAAGGGTGTTGGCAACTGGATGGCAGCCTGATAGAAGGTGTTGTTTTCACGGCAGCAGCCTTTCACAGGACAGCCTCAGCTGCGGAACAGGTGCAGTGACCACAATGCTTTTTCAATCCTGTCACAGGCTCTCTCGCATGATGAAGAACCCGGGTACTGCGGCTTGGATATTGATTCCGAGGATTACATGACGGCGAGACACTTTCAGGTCGCTCGGATTTGCTGTGGGCTGTGCCGTGCGCTTTCTGTCTGTTGTGTGTATGCGCATGTATCCGGAATGTGCTGATGTGTGTCTCAGACCCCTCATCAGTGGGTGCAGCAGTAAACTCTGAAGGGTAACGACAACTATATCGACGGGCAAAGAACAGAAATTGGTGGGACAACAGTAAATGTGCACACCTGTAGCAGGGGTTCACAGTAGATGTGCACACCTGTAGCAGGGGTTCACAAATCCTCGGCAGCCAAACTGTACCACAAAATCGGAACCTTCTCCTGTAGTGCTTACTATCACAACGGTAAATTACAATCAAAGGGTGCTTCTCCCAAGGAATACGGAATATGTGTTGGGGAAGAATGTGAATCAAAGCGATGGTTGCTATGCACGAAAACCTGGTCCCCAATATCCTCCCACAAGGTGAAATGAGTAAGTGCATTGCTGAAACCCCTCACACTGAGTGGGAGTGCTGCATTGCATTGCCTGCCCTTCGGGTGCTTGCTTTAGTTCTTTGTACTGGCATAACCCAACCCCCTCAAACTTTTGCTCCGTGCCTTGAGTGTGGAGTTCTGTGGAATTGTGTGGAATTATTGTTGCACGTGCACATGCTCATTGTGTTGCAGTCCATGTCCCAGCGCTCATTGGCTGCATATTTTGCCCCCCCCCCCCCGCCAACATCCGCCCCGTGCGGGTGCTTACCTGCGGCGCCTGTGGCGTGCAATTTGGGTAATTGTCTCAGAATACATGCCGGATAGGTGCGTACACGCACTTCCTACATACTGTATACCTCCTGCTTTATTGCCATACTCTCCTTTTGGGCCTCTCTCCTTCACCACTGGTGCACTTGTTTTCCGTACCCAATATAGTATGGCCCCCCGAAACAGTAGTGGTCAAGTAGCTGTTTCTGATTTCGTCCCCATGCTTGCCATTGGAGACCTCAAGACAGCAGTAGCCTTGGGCCCCAGCTCCAAGATTCCAAGAAGGAGGGAGGTGATCCTACTTGGTGTCGAAAGCATGGTATTTAACCATGTCCGAAGCCAAAAGAACAAGGATCACCCAAGATGGCAAGCCAACTACAACGGTGGAGAGCATGGAGAGCATCTGTTTGTCCCATTGTACAACTGGGCTGTGTGCCGTGACCCAAGCATGAAGTTGGGGATGCACTGGGAGCAGTCTCTCCTCTTTAGATAGCAATGGTGTCAACAGACCAACGTGCATGGAAGTTTTCTATTCCGGTGCATATTTCTTGGGCAGTATACACCAAAGCTACCAACCCTTACCCTGCGGCGCCTGCAGCGTGCAGTAAGCACTCCCCGTGCAAAGCACAAGGGTGCAATTGATTGATACTTCTTTCGGGACCGAGGAAACGAGAAGCGTGCTGCCCTCTGTCCCTGACCCGTCACCTTCACGTGTCTGCTGTGTTGGCAGCTTTTGGAAGGTTTGTTCCACTTCTCGCACCACCCTCACATTTTCTTGGGGGATCGTTGGTGCTAGGCCGCTGGCTAAGCCTTGTCCTGGGAGGTGGTTTATGTGAAAATTTGGATTGTGCCGCACTGTAGGTTGAGGATCTCGCCGAAAGGGATTTTGCTCAACACACCAGGTGCCGCTGGCACCAAAAGGGTGATGCCTGGTGTCCTGAGAGGGCGGGTGAGTGCTTTTGGAGATGAGGGTATCCAGAGCACCCATCTTTGTGACCCCCTTGTTGGCACAGTCCAGCGCAGGTCACAGGGGGTTGCAAGCAGCGATGGCCCAATTTGTGGGATTGGACGGTAGACGGCAGATGGAGCTTCAAGGGAGTGCCATGCACCTCAATGAAATTGGTGGGCCTACGCTTGCCAGCCTTAGCTTCGGTTTGGCACCCTGGAAGCAAGGTTCTCTGCGCGGAGCCCCCACCACCGGTGAGGTCCGAAGGTGGAAGGCAGTGCACAGGCAAAGGCAGGACAAAGGAGAGGAGACTGCAGAGCGCAGGCAGAATTCAGGACAACGAACAACCCTATGAAGTCTCCAATTTTCCGGAGACCCCCGGAGACCTCAATTTTCCCCCATTTTTCCACTCCGGAGACCGGAGACTGAATTTTTGTAAAGAAAAGTGCCGTTTTTCTGCCATTTTTCCGACCATTTTTCCACCGTTTTTCTCCGAACGTCCCGTTTTTCATCCATTTTCCCATCCATTTTTCCAGCCATTTTGATAATGTTGTCCTTTGGTTTTGCTTTTGGTTCTTTTGTACCATTCCACCTCTGCTTCAGATTTTTCACACAAATGGACCCTGAGGCTTTTTGGCCTCATGAGGGTGTGTTGTTCATGATGAAATTCATGGCAAAGGCCAGGTCGCTACTTAAAGGTAAAAAAAACATACGCCGCAGGCGAAGGTTGCGACGTTGGTTGCAACAGCAGGTGGTAGAAGGGGACGACGAAGTGTCGAAGAGGACACCACCTGACTGGGCAGACACTCGGTGGGCTGGGTGGTTTGATTGTACTCAATGGCACTGCTCCTCATTTGGTGTGTTTCATGAGTGGATTTCTGCTGAGGCGACCATTCCTGATGCCCTAGCCCCAGTGACCGATCTCAAGCAGTGGCTGGACACACACGCAGCAGATTTGCGGTTGTTGTTGCTCTTTGTTGTGGAGCATGCCCATGAAGTGTTTGACCTGCTTGACAAGGTTCAGGTATCTGTGGCGTCCACTTTCTGTGGAAATGGGGACTTGCGCCGCCCAAAGCCAACTATGCATCGTGTGTTTAATAGGTTCCATAAATTGCATTGCACCCTGCAACAGATTCTCGACAGCAAACAGCTTCGTCCCTTGACGGAGAAACGTTTGCAGCGCAAGAAGCAGAATGGTAGTGCATTGTACCATGCTGACACAATGCGTGCACGCCTCCTTGAGGTCATGGCCGCTGCCCGGGACAAGCTATGGAAATATGTCGGCAAGCACATGGAGCTTGCCAAGCAGGCCAGAATTTTGGACGCAACACAAATGGCCGCTCTGCCTGGTGAAATTGCAGCGTTCCCTCTCATCTTCTCTACCCAGGTTCAACAGACATTGCTTGAAAATGGGGAATGGAAAGTGTATCGTGATTCCGTTACACCCTCCACCCCACAATTTGACGTGCTACAGTGGTGGGAAGGCATGGCTGTGCGCCTACCCACAATGCACCGCATTGCACGGTCCATCCTGGCCATTCCCCACACTTCTTGTGATGTAGAACGCTCGTTTTCAGTTTGGAAGCGTGTTCGTTCCGACAAGCAACAGAGTATGGCGGAGGGAACACACAAGGCCTATGTCTCCTTTTGTTTCAATGGTGTAGTTCCACCACCATGAGCAAGTACAAATTGTGAGTGGTACACGAGATGGCAAAACGATTCTTCGCTTTGAATGCACCGCCTACTGAATGCTTGTGTTGCAATCATGTGTGTCGTCAAAGAAGTAACAGTGGCGAGCAAGCGTGCTCTGGCATGCCATACCCCCGCATTTCCCCCCATTTCCCCCCCGTTTTTCCCCGTTTTTCCCCGTTTTTCCCCGTTTTTTCCCGTTTTTCCCCATTTTCCCCATTTTTCCCATTTTTCCCATTTTTCCGTGGCCCAAAAAAGACTTGGAGACTCCGGGGTGGGAGACTTCCAAGGCCTGAACGAAGGTTGCGCTTCTGCCTCACCGCCTCATTGTTAGAGGGCAAACCATGTCTGCTGGTTGGCTTGGCAATGGTGGAAGCCAGCAAGGCCCACCCATACGTACCTCTGTATCGCAACAAGGCAGTCACAGAGCCCCGCCGGTGACCAGTGGTGATTGCTGGTATGCCATCCATGTACATGCAAAAGCCTGCAGAGGGTTGCTCCACACAGATGAGAGGCAGGCGGCTGTAGATCATGAATGCGCAGGGTGACAGGCAGACGGTTTGTGTGGAGAACAGAATGATGGATACGAAAAGGGCGCTGCATGAAGAACACAGTGAACACAGTGAGCACAGTCGGGGACTCGATGTGGGTCGGCAAAACAAAGTCAGGCCTGAATTTGAGTTTTGGTTGTTCCCCTGGAGCCCCTCCCCTCCTTGATTTAAAGATCGTCGATTTAGAAATCATTGATTTAAAAATCGTTGGTTTAAAACTCTTTGATTTCAAAAGTCCTTAATTTAAAAAAAAATTAGATTTCAAATCTAGGACTTTTTTAATAAAGGAATTTCCAAATCAAGGATTTCCAAATCAAGGACTTTTTGAACCAACGATTTTTAAAGCAAGGGCTGTATTAAATCAAGGTCTTTCTAAATCAAGGACATACCTCAGTCCTGTGCTCCGTGCTGTCCACCCCCATGAAGCCACCACAACTGCCCATTCCTGAAGGCCCAGGTGATAAGGCACATCAGCCTTGCGCAATTTCTGCTCAACAAGCAATGTGAGGGTGACGACAATTTTGACGATTTGGTGGACCGGGGGTTGATGACCAGTGAGGAGATGGCTGTCTTGTCCCAGCACGAGGGTGGGCAATACGTGATGGTGTACCAATGGATCATCGCGCAGCTCTGCCACTGCGATTCCATGAATTTGATGAAGGCCGGGGAGCTTTGGCAGATGCTGGGTGAAGTTGGGCGCATTCGAGGTATCTCCCGGCGCGGATTTGCAGGCTTTTGAAGGCCTTTGAAGGGGTGGCTCACCTACCCAATCCAGTGCAATGCCATGGCCATGCCATGCTCCGTTCTTCGTGTCCCATCGAACAAACTTGCGTCCTTCGTGGCAGTCGTTTGTTCGATGGTCCTGTCAAAGCAAGATCCAATCAAAAGCCCTGGTAAGGCTGAGTAGTGGAATTGGGCTGATAGGATGTGTGCCAGCGTTCTGCACCATGCACACCGCACCACACAACCTGCACTGTGCAGTGTGCACTTTGCGCAAGAACACTGTGAAACGGCCAAAACCCCAGTTCTTGAGGGGTCAGGGGTCACGTTCTGATTTGTTGCGTTGACTGGCCAGTGTTGATGCGTTCGGTCCCAAAAGGGCCCATTTGGCGGCCTTCTGGATGAGAACAGGTCCGAACAGGCTCAACAGAACATGGGCCAACAGCAATGATTTGTCGCTTTGGCTTCGGAAGTGGTCCGGCATCGCTTTTGCGATACCCTCTCTTTAACCGACCGTTGACCCATCTGTTGCCCCAGAATGGCCCATTTCAGCGGTTCACCACCAGTTCGGTGCAGTGCCAAAATGGACTGGAAGATGGGCTGGAGCACTTGGTTTGGCTTTGGTTTTCCCAAGTGCTCCAGGATCAGTTCAGGGAAAACGCTCTCTTGCCCGGTTTTGGTCCCAAAACGGGCCATTTTCGTGGGGCAGTTTGCCAGGTCAACTGTGGCATGTCTGGGGCCCAAACAATATTTTTTCCATCCGAGGAGGTGCGCAATCAATTGTGGAAACAATCCTTTTTTTTTGACCCCCATCTGACCTGCTGCAGGGGGGGGGGGAGGGCCCATCTCCTTTTCCTATCTTATGAACTCAGAAGCTAGGTCGAATTTACAGGTCCGGTGGGTAAAGCTTAGCGTCGGCCACTGGCGTACCACTGCGCATCCACTGCTTTGCATCTCTGTGGCCCACCCAAAGGCATCTTCGTGTCCCATGTTCTGTGACAGAAAGGTACTTATGGTCTGATAGGCCACTGACGAGCCCATTTTCTTTCTGCGCTTTGTGCTGACTGCCGCCAGTGCACACGTGACATAGCCCAGAGTTCCTTCGGGGGGTCTGCAATTTTTCGCAAATTTTCGCAATTTTGCCTTTTTTTTCTGACAATTTCCCCCCGTTTTCTGCATTTCATCGCAATTTATCGAAATGCCCTCGCACTTGCTTCTGGAGTGTCCATCTGGCGTGCCGTTGGGCCCATAGGCTGTCGATGTGCTACTGTATGACTCCGTGCAACTACTGTAGAACAACAACCCTCAATCTTGTCCACACCTCAAAATGAGTGAGTGGTGCCTTCCTGTGCCACAGGGTCATGCTGCACTGCGCGTCTGTCAATGTGCAACTGTCAGTTGCCAGTGTGCCACGCTCTGTTTCTCTTTTGGAGGAGGGTTGCTCAGTGATGTATTAGAACAGCCGTAGACCGTTGGAGGAGGGGGGGACCTCCCCCCCTCCCCCTCCCCTAGACCCCCCGCCCCCCTCCTCCCCTTCCAATGTTTGAGGCTGACAGCCAAAATTTTGCTTGGGCGCCTTTGGCGCCAAGAGGATTTAAGCTTCAAAATTTTCGGCTCGCCTTCGGCGCGGACCATAGGGGGACAGGAGGGGGGTCCCAGCCAAACCCCCCTTCAGATCCCCCCCCCCCTCTTCTAATACATGGCTGGGGTTGCTTATGCCATTCCAATTTTGCCCCAGCTTCCCCGCAATTTCCCACAATTTCCTCCAATGTATTGCTATTGGATTGGACGCTCCGTGACTGCTACCCCCCCCCCCCTTCCGCACCTGGTCAACGGCACGGGCAACAGCCCGTCTCCGGGACAGCCGACCCTGGAGTAGTCAAACAGGACAAGTCATCCGGGGGCTCCGTTGACACAACCAAAACACGTTCAGGCCCACAGAGGGTCAGAATGAGCAGTGGCGAGGGGTCAATAGGCGCCGCCAAAGGCAAACACCGAGGCCTTGTGCGAACCCCCCCCCCCTCCCCCCTTCGCCTGCTGGTGCCTCTGCGTATCCCGACCTTCGCAAGGAACCAACCGGCACACTGACTGAACCTTGATGATCCCCCCTCCCCCCTCCTGCCTGATAGATGTCCTGGTGAGCCGGGCCCGTCCCTAGGCACACGCTGGAGTCGCCCCTTTGCACGTGTGGAACGCCCCTCTTTTCGTGAAGCCAAGCGCTTTGGCATGCACCTCCACAGGGGCGGGCGCGGACTGCCTCATGTACCTCGGCACACCGCTGGCGTACCCGTACGTCAACCTCGTCACCGTCATCACCAAGACGGCGTTGCTCCTGGAGGCCATCCGGCTGGGCTTCCACGTCTCCGTGTTCCGGAACAACTGGCACTACATGTTGGCGGACACCGTGCAGGGCCTGATGCTCTACATCGTCTACGAGGGGCTGCTGTCCCTGAACTCCCTCCTGGCGTCGCCCTTGAAGCGGCAGGCCACGGCCCTCCCCACGGAGCTGTACAGCAAACAGGCGCAGGAGGACAACCGCCTGCTCTACGGATTTGAGCAGAACGTGCATTTCCTGTTCAACAAGTGCAAAGTGGCGTAGCGGGTCACACGGAATCGGGCGCCCGCGGTGCCGCGGCAGAAGACCCCGGGCTGTGGTTCTGGGTAGCCCTGGGCAATGAGCGGGGACCACGGCCCTGACATGCGATGCAGCCGTCGTCCTGCAGGGGATCGCACTGTCCGATGGGCGTGGGGACTGAGCCCCGTCGGTGCGTGGATCAGGGGGATGGGTGGCCCCCCAGGTGACGCGGTGCCAGTGCCACAACGCCGCTCCTTTGAGACCCGTCGTGGCGAACGCCGCAGCAAATGCCACCACAGGACTGTACGGAACCTCACGAAGCCACAGGCAGGGCTCCTTTCAATAACTCGGCAACACCCCCCCCCCCCCGCCCCTTAAAAGATTGGGCCAAGTTTTCTCTGCCGCCTTCGGTGCCAATCGGTTTCGACCAAATTTTTTATTCGGCGCTTTCGGAGCCTCCAAACAACTCAGCACCACCGGAGGGAGGGGGAGGGGGGCTGCCCCCCCCCCCCCCTTTACAAGGAGCCCTGGCCACCACGGGGCCGACCCAGGACACAACCCCCCCCCCCCCCTGCTCAGGAGGGGGCTGGTTGTCCGAGTGGCTAGACCTCTACACTTACGTCCACAGAGTTGTTGGCCCCCAGCTACACTCAGTGCACTGCCCGATGACCACGGGGGATCAGAGCGGAGGCAACCCCGCGCGATGCTGTGGGAGGGAACAGCACACAGCCGGACCACCGTTTACACATTCCCCAGGGCTGTAATCTCACCGATTTTGTGGGTGAGTTCGGTGAGTTCTCATTTTGCCCGTTTTTCAGTCGGTGAGTGGTGGTGACCTGGTTGTTAACAAGCCCATAGTGGGAAGAGTGTCCCCAAGGCTGGTGACGACCCGAACTCCGGTCGATTTGTGACGTGTGCGGCCGTTTTTCATTTATGCACACCGCTTTTCCCCATTTTTCGCTGTGTTTGACTTGTGAAAACTATGTTTTGCAGGTTGTGGCAAGCTGGAGAGCAATGAGAATGTTGTGAAACCCCGTTTCCCCTCGTTTTTCACCGTTTTTCACCATTTTTCACCGTTTCCCCCGTTTTTCACGGCCCCTGCGGTGAGTTGGTGAGTGCGTTTGCGGTGACCTTACAGGCCTGATTCCCGTGCCGGGGGATAGTGCACTCGCTTCCCAGATACCAACACTCCTCGGTGCGTTAGCCCCTGAGGACGGTATCTGACGACGGGAGCACCCTTGGCCCAGACCCGAGAGTGTGGCCGAGGACCAAGTCCTGGACTTGCACCTCAAGCCCCGGGTGTGTCAGAGACCCATGCCCCCCCCCCCCCCCCAACGGCCGACCCCCGGAGTAAGTCAAACGAGACAAGTCATCCAGGGGCTCCGTTGGCACAACCAGAACACGTTTGGGCCCACAGAGGGTCGGGATGTGCAGTGGTGAGCAGCGAATAAACCGACATCATCGCCTCGTGCCAACCCCCCCCCCCCCCACAAAAAAGGGGGCATCCAGCCAACGAGTGGTTGCCAAAGATACCGGCCTCAGCCCGACGGTCCACGGGCACCAAAGGCGCCCAAAGGAACATGGCTGCCTACAGCCACCTCATTGTCCAACCCCCAACCCTCACCCTACATCTGCTGGAGTGAGCTCTAGCCCATAAGGGTCTGCCTCCTCCCATGCTTCACCTGGGGTCCCGATGGTTTTGCCTCCCCCTCCCTCCAATCTGTGCTAACCGGCGCACGTACTGAGCGGCACAACGCGCGTGCAGCACTGCCGCTCATTCTGGGATTAATGCGGTCCTGCCACAACTCACCGCTTTGAGGGATGCGGCCGTTCCACGCGAGCCTTCCCAAATATTATGCAGCCGTGGCTTCCTCCCGCAGCGTTTACACACTGTGATGCAGCAAGATCTTTGCTCAGGCTACGGTTGACCGAGCAGCGCCAGGTGGGTCAGGCTGCCCGGTCCCACTGATGGCGGCTCAGCCACATGGGCTATTCTAAGTTGTACTCACCCCGTACCAAGACACGCCTCACAGCCGTGTGCCAGCCTCTTCGGGGCCCCATGGCCGTCTGCTGGCACTGATGCTGTTGCTGTTTGGTGCACTATTTATTCACATCACTTCACGCTTCTTGTAACCCAAACCCACGTTGTATTGGGTGTACAGCGGCACAACACACACGCGCGCACGCACACACACACAGTAGAGATGTTGAACCTCGCAGTTTGAACATGTCTGGAATTGACACCTTGGCTTGCAGCTTGGTTTGCAGCTGTGTTAGGAAAGTAGGATTGTTGAACCTCGCAGTTTGATCATGAATGAATTCATTCCTTGGCACACACACGCGCGCGCGCGTTTCCGTCTTTGACTGGTTTTGCGAGTTTGCTTCCGGGGTGGGGTTCGTACCTCCTGTGCCCAACCTTCTGCACGCCAGGGAGAGCCACACGAATGGACTCAGAACGCTGGGACAGGGTCAAGAAGCTGTGTATCAGTGTGCTGGGGGCATCTGCAGGGCCCACATGGACATTGGACTGATGGTTCTGTAGCAGTGGTAGGAAAGTAGGAATGTTGAACCTCGCAGTTTGAGCATGATGGAAATGATCCTTGGCACACACACACACACACACACACACACACACACACACACACACACACACGCACGCACGCACACACACATGCACGCACACACGCACGCACGCACACACGCACGCACCCACACACGCACCCACGCACACACCCACGCACACACCCACACCCACCCACACCCACACCCACCCACACCCACCCACACCCACCCACCCACACACACACACAGACACAGACACACACACAGACACACCGGCCGTACTGCGGTGGCTCTCAGAGCTACAATGGCTGCCAAGAGACGACAGCCTGCCCGAGGCACACTGGCAAGTGTCTTTCCTGGAACTGGCGCTAGACTTCGAATCGTACACAGCGAGACCTCTCCCCCCTACCCCTCAGACACGATTTAAGGGGGGGGAGATGTCGCTGCAGGAGAAGGGAAGAGTCCTACGGCTGGCGGTCAATCTGCTGGGGAAGGCGGCGGGCAGGGAGTCCATTCTCCCGACGGGCTTCACCAACAGGTGCCGCTCTCTGGTCCCGCTGGGGGCGGGCACCACGGCGGGGGTAAAAGGCAGGCCTATATTCACACGCCCAGCGGCGGTCTGGCACCACCTGCGCCGCATGCAGCAGTACAGTGCGAAGAGATGGGCCCAACAGCAGCAGGCAAAGGTGGCGCGACAGCAGAGCAAACAGCGACGAGCACAGGGCGTGAAGGTGAAGTCGGCACCGGCGCAGCACTCCCGGGAAGTGAAGTGCCCGGGCAAGGGAGGAGCGAAGCGCTCGGCGGGGGCGTACGCCAGCGACTTCTACGCGGGCCCGGTGCTCCCACCGGGGACGAGGCGAGGCCCACAGTACTGTGTCACCGAGGAGCCGGACTTTCCGGCAGGAGCGACGCGCTGCGGCAGAACGGCGCTTTTCACCCCGCCGCAAAAGTGCGCGGTGGCGAGACGCCCTGAGCAGGGGCCGTGGCTGCCACGCCTCTGGGTCTGCGTGGCACACCAACACAGACAATGCGCATCCTGTGCAGCTGTGGGTCGGGGGGTGCGGCACTGCTGCGCCAGGGGACATGCCGGGCATCCGCGACCGACAATGCGGGGCCGACAGCGGGGGACACGAAGAGCGGAGGCCCACCCCCCTGGGGCGGGGGGCACACCGTCGGCGAAGAGACGCAGACGACAGCGGGGCCTGGACACGGCACCAGGCCGGGTGCGGGCACACAAGCGAGGAAGGGTGGATGCGACCCCCCCCCCCCCTGCCAAGAGGAGGCGCTGTACGCCGCCGGGCGCTGCCAAGCACGGGAGAGCAGGGACTGAGGTGACATAACCCCCACACCCCAGAGGTTTCTGGCTCAGGTGAGGCCAGGGGGGTGGTGGAAAAAAAATTCGCGCGAATTTTTTTTTCTCGTACCCCCCTCCCCCTCCGGGGGTACCCCCCGAAAAAAAAGCTGGCACCCCATGTAGGAATTTTTTTCGCCAAGAGGAATTTGTTTCTATGTGCTACTTGAACTTGCATGGCACCTTCACTTTGCCACATTGTATGACATTGGCACATGAACTACTGCCGAGATAAAAGTAAGTGGGTTTTTTTTTTCATGGCGCCATTGATTTCTCTCCAGTAGCGGGGGACACTTGTTAAATGCAATTGTCAGCCCACGGACAAGGGGCCCCTAGCGCGGGGCGCTGCCACCCACATTGAGCATTGTGTTCGATCCATCTACTCTCCAAGCGGAGATGCGAGCCTTGCTACGCTAGCGGTGCCCCACTCAGCAGTGAGTGTGGGCGAAGTGTCTGATGTGTGTCAAACTCTCGTGCAGAAGTGCGATGCGCACAAGACCCTTATTCTCGCCATTGGCCAGGAGAAGCGGCCATTGGCTTCTCGTAGGGACGCGCGTCTTATAGCGACCAGACAAAGTGCGGCTGCTGTTTTGGAGGACATGTCGAGAGCTATTCAAGTGAAATTGTATAGCAAGGACGACCGCGACTTGGCATGTCTCGCGGCCATTGGAGCCCAAGAAGACGCGCGTGAAGGGAAAGCGGCAAAAATTGAAAGGTGAGACCAGGTTGCAACGTGACATTCTCGCCAATGCAAACAATGTGGCAGAGCAAGCAGCAGCAGCGAAGGCCCTCAAGGCAGGAGACAAAGGAGCCGCATCAGTCATAGGAACAACATGATGCGGATTATGACGCTGACGAGCACGAGGACAACAATAGTAGTAGTAGCAGCAACAGCAATAGCCGAAGCAGCGATCACAGCAGCAGCAGCAACAACAGCAACAGCAGGAGTAGCAGCAGCAAACACAGTAGTAGTAGTAGCAACACACGGGCCGAGAAGCGGAAGAAGAAGCAGATTACGAAGAAGAAGAAGCACACGAAAGCGAACATACTAACACACCAACACACAAACCGTACCCTCACTGAGAACCAATCTTACTGAGAACCAATCTTTTTTGGCAAGCCATTGTGGTGTAGCGGTCATCAACCAGCATGCGAGAAGGCAATGGGGCCACGACATTGCGGGGTCCATTGTAGGCTTTGGCAACCTACAGAACGGCCAGAATGGACATCAATCATCCTTGTCCTTCAATGCCGCTGGTTCAGTTTCTCGCTCTAGATAGGGTGTATTGCCTTATTTGGAGACTCTTTCCTGCCGATAAGAGGCCACGGAGGGGCGGTGCACTGCAGCCGGAACAGATCGGGGGTCTTTGTGCCCTTAAACACAAATACCACCCATATCGGCTGAAATATCCATGGTTACCTTGAAAAATACCCTCCCTGCACCTTCCAAACCCAAACACGTGGGGTAGACTTAAGGAAATTTCAGGTTTTGGGGTCCGGAAAAAATTTTTGCGCGAATTTTTTTTTTCGTACCCCCCTCCCCCTCCGGGGGTACCCCCCCGAAAAAAAAGCTGTACGCCGGTACCAGGAATTTTTTTTCTACCCCCCCCCCCCTGGGTGAGGCCCCCTACCGCGACCCGAGTAGGCACCAGAGGCAGCTCCACAGCCCGTCAGGGCTGTAGTTTTTTGTCTTTTTCAAGCTGGCGCCTCAGGCGACCGCTGGGGGCCCTGGACCCATGCGGGCCTCCCTCTTTAATATTGTTCTACACACACAGACACACACACACACACACACACACATAGAGTCAAGGGAGGAGGGGCATGAGCAAGCATTCATGTCCCCCCTGCTGGTCCTCAGGACTGCCAGCCAGCCAACCATGGAGAGGGGTGTGGGGCAAGGCGGCATACAGTTTCCCTGGTTCCACCCCGCAGCGAACTAGCAGAACTAGTTAAAGGCGGAAACGCCGCAACGAACAAACATACAGGCCGCAGATTAGCATCATACATTGGCACTGCCAAGGTGGACCGCCCGCGGGGTTAGGTTTTGGCCGCATGCCGCAGCAGCCGTGTAGCCGGCTGCCGCCTTGAAGACGCCAGTTCGAACCCTTGAGGGGGAATATGAGGAGGAGATGCGGCTCCCGTCCGCCGGCGGTGCCGGTGGCGGGGCGCACTGCTACAGGTGTGCTGGTGTCCGGCGTTTTTTGTGTGAAAAACATGACGCCTTGCGCAGCTGAAAAATAAGACGAGGACGAGGCACGCCACCCATCCGTTGGCGGTGCAGGTGGCAGTGTGTTATGCTGCGGGGGCGGTGGCGGGGGCGCAGCCAACAGCCCTTGGACGGAAGGGGGGTTCGAACCCCGGACGACGACGATTGCCAGTCCATGGCGCTTACCACTATACCGTCCATGCCTCTTACACCTTAATGCGCAAAAATGGTTCAAAGCTGGCAAGGGGTCGTCACCCTTGGGCAGTGCATGGTGACCCGCAGGGTGCGGCTGTTTAGGAGGCCAACACTACCGGGCGCTGACCCCCTGACGGGCAAGCTGGTCCTGGAGATAGCGCAACCCTCTTCCCATGACTCTATGCGTAGATCACACGTTGCGTGTTGGTAAGGTTACAGCCTGTATCGTCTCTGTAGCTGAATGGTATGCGCCGGGTCTCGCATGCCGTAGGCGCTGGTTCGAACCCCGGGGAGGGTTGGGATGCACTGAGCGGCGAGGCGGCCGTGCCTTTTGTGCCTGTGGAGCGAGTAAGCTCACCTCTTCAGTATGGTCTCGTGGCTAGGGCGTTGCACGCCGGCCGGATAGTGCCAGGTTCGAATCCGGGGGGGCTCGAAATGCGTAGATTTCGTGTTATAGTCTATGACTATCTACATAACATCTAGGTTATTTTTCCTCGGCAACCATGTGCCTGGTATACCCCCCCCCCCATTCAGTCTCAAGGGATGCATTGGGCTGGGATGTGGGGAGCGGTAGGGCACACGAACAAGCAATGTGTGTCTTGCTGTCCTGCGGATGGTTCTGAGGGCAGGAGCCGTGGTGCGATGGCGGCATCTGTCAATATGGAGTCTTGTGCCCGCTGGGCAGCCCCGCCTGCAGGGCTGAACACTCGAACTCATGGTTTGCAGCAGTGGTAGGACTTTAGGATTGTTGAACCTGGCAGTTGGAGCAGATTCGAATGGATTCCTTGGCAACACACACACACACACACACACACACACACACACACACACACACACACACACACCCTCTTGCATGGTTGTGGTGGCGGGCCGCTTTGCAGCTGATACCCCGGGCCTTGGCCTTCTCGCATGGCTGCAAGAGGCTGGTTGGATTTGGCTGTGGCTCAGGGGGATTGCACTTCACCCACACCACTGGGCAACCGAAAGGGGGCAATGGGGGTCAGGGACCATAAGACCTCGCAGTATTGCATTGACCTTGGCCGGACACAAATAACTATAATCCACAGGCAGGTCACACAAAGGACAATGCAATCGACTGGTGCTACACAGGACCCCACCAGCCTTTATGCCCCCCGTCCAGTGCTGTACCTGAATGGGAAGACTTTAGGGACCTTCCCCACCCCCCTCGGGTCCAGTATACACCAATAGTGACCATCCACCCACCCACCCACACAGCTCATCCTCTGACTAGTATGTTACATCATATGACTTTTTTTCCAGCTGTTCAGCTGTGTATTGCACGTCTCTTCTGCAACAGTTTGTGTGTGGGATGACATTGAGTTTGTCATTGCTCGAGAGGCTTTGTTGGCATGCCCATTCACAGTTGTGCTGCGGAGTTGTAATGTTGGACTAGCAGTTAGACACAGATTTGGTGCTTCAGATGAGTTGTGTTTTGCTGCATTTGGTGATCCTGGGCTCCTGGGCGGTCATGTTTTTCATACGAGATGGGTTCTAGCAACAGATGTTCGCACAGTGCAAAGTTACTTCCAAGGAGTAGCCTCCCCCCCCCCCCCCCGCCCTGGGCCAAAGTGTTTCAACCCCCCTTTCGAAGTTCTGTGGAACGCAGAGTGTACTGACCATGAACGTGTTACGCATGGTACACATGTTAGACAGCCATACTTGATCTCTGTTGGTATGTCTGTGGGTGCAAATGTCTCTTCTGTGGATTGCAGTCCCAGATTCCTTGCCTCTGCGCTATCGGCAGAGAATCTGCAATGGTAACAGAGGTGTGGTTGTCAAGGATGAAGTTCAACCTCCCCCCTCCCCCCCATTCAGGGGACGCCCACTGTTCAACGCTCGCTGCCCCTTGAAATCTCAGCCTCACGACGCAGTCTCCTGTGTTGTAGCACCGACCGTTCCTCAGTACTTGAATATCAGTATAACCCAACAAACAGTTTTATGATTTTCCACCATGTCCCGAGCTGCGTGGCTGTGCACTGCGTTTCTGGGCGTGTGAGGCTACGGACTGCCCCACGCGCCCAAACAAAATCGCCTCGGCCATGTACAGGTGTTGGCAGTGGGGTGCATACAGGAAGGTCGATGGAACAGGTGCCCTTGACCCTCTGGAAAGGTACATTCTTTTGTATGGAGTCTTTGAGCTGTGTTTCCTGACATCTTACACATGTTGCTCACAACCATAGCCTTGCCCGTGTCCATTGAATGCTCACCACACTTTCATACCGCAGCTTGCCCGCCCTCCCTGTCCCCGTGCAAGCACAGGCTTGTCCAAGCACGGTGACCCTGTCTGACCGCCGTTTTCCTGGTTTTTTCTGACCATGGTTTTGGTGGTCAGAAATGTAATGTGATGCGGTTCTGTTCTGATTGTAGGGAAAAAGGGGCTGGAGCATGCTTGTGGCAGTTCCTCCTGCTCATACCAACATTCTACTTGCAACTGAACCCAATATGGAGGCCTCTCCAACAGATCAAAGCAGTGGCACTGATTCTGACTCAAAGCTCCTCACATCGGATGATTCATCATCTTGGTCAAATTCTGGGGAGGGTCGTGAAGGGTAGATTGTGTGGGCCACAGTGGCCCGTGCGTATTGGGGTCTTGGACGTGTGTTTGAGGGCAAGTCGATAGGTACCTATGGACAAACAACAGGTACCTATGGCCAAACAATAGGTAATTTTGGCCAAATGATACGTACCTATGGCCAAACGATAGATACCTTTGGCTTTCAAGTGGCGTGTTAGAACATGGTCCAGGCCAGCGGCAACAGAAGGCAACATTTGAGCGGGCTTGCCACAGGTCCAACGGCTGCCTGATACAAACGGCAGAGACTGAGAGGACTGCTATAGCGGAGGGACAGAAACACGTGTTAGTGCGCAGGCATCTCCACTCAACCTACAACATGCATCCGGCAGCAGAGATGCTGCGTCACCTGCATAGGCCAGCCACTGAACGTGTGCACTGCTGCACACTGTAGGAGCAGACAGCGCGGTCCACTGCTGCACACTATAGGATTGGACAGAGCACACGGTGTGAAGCCTCCAGAAGGTCTAAAGCGCAGCAACCAGTGAACCACTACACTCCATTTCCTGCTGTTGAGCAGGAGTGACCCTTGGGGAGGGCATCACAAGCATAACCTATCACGTTTGGGGGGGGGGGGGGGGCTGGCCCATTTGATAAAAAAAGTTAGGTACCGAATGGCGTGTCCAACCGAATACTCCTGTTCGGATCGTATTTTTTGAGTTTATTGTTCACTAGACAGGGGGGCGGGGGTGTAACAGAAATAGAATTAGACACAAAAACCAGAAAAATGGTTTTTTGAAAAACTGATATTGGGCACGATGCTAGGGGGAGCCTTAAGCGCAGTGCGCGCGCAGTGCAACTATTTGGGCGTCTGGCCGTACTAGAGACCCATACTTTCAGATACTAGGGGCCCCTAGGGGCATAATGGTGACCTCTAGCGGAGGTTTGACTTCTGATTTTGTCCCCCTTTGTTTGGGGATCCCCGAGAATGCAGGGGTTACGTAGCATTTCCCCCCTCTTTTGGGCCCCAACCGTCCTTGATCTTCCGCTATCTTGCATCGAGCACGCGCGAGTCTGCAGATGTTAATATGAAACATCGTCATGTGAAGGAACCGTTCAATCGAGTTATGTAAGATACTTCGATGTCTTTTGAACAGGGTTTATTTTTGGATCGTGGAATTGGTTTCAAATTGGTGCCCCGCCTAAAGATCTTGCGAGAGGTTGTTGAGTTTTGGGAAAACGAGACGATTGTCAGGAGAGAAACAACAATGGAGCAGAAAGACAGTTGTGTGTTGTTGAGGGTGGCAACCAATGCGCTGTTCATGGCTTTTCCATTTGTGCATGATGTGTGTTATGTGAAGGGAAGGTAGTTTGCAACTTTCTTGAGCTCGGGCAGTTTGGGTCACCTAATTCTAAGGGCGTTTCCAAGGGGTGTGCTTGGGGGCTCTTCGGGGGGAACATAGTCTAAAAGTAGCGCGTAGTGCAAAAATTACCCCTTGGGCAAGAAATTTACATTGACCGAATGCATTGTGTGGATCAAAAAGAGAATATTTATTAAAATAACATGGCCCGTTTTCGTGTTTCAAAAAAAAATAAAACAAATTGGCTTCAATGTGTCAACCAAAAGGACAAGGTTCGGTTAAGAAATATAGCGTGTTTTTGATGTGGAAAGAAAAAGGCTTAATAGGTACCAAAAGCACAACACTTGTTTATAAAACGTGGACTGTGGTTTTGCAAAAAGATATGGCATGGGTCCCTATCGCAGACTTTCGGTAAACAACAAGTGGAGGGGCATAGGCATTATAAAAAAGTGCAGTTCAAAGGGTAGAACCAGGGGAGAAACAAAGAAAATAGTGACACACAAAAAAGTTTGCAATACAATTTTCGCAAACTATCTGCTTCGAGGACAAAAGCGCGTTTCATGTTTCACGGTGAAACACGGTTTTGTTTCGCGGAAGACCCTTAGACCCCTCAGCAATCCAGCTGGGCAGGCGGCACTGAGCACGTACTAATTTTGTCGCACTGCATTGCAGTGTTCTTCCCCTCCGATCTTGTTCTATACAAACTTGGTGGTGCAAAACTGTGCACCGGCCTACGGTGCAGACCAGCACTGTAGGCCGCATCGGCATAAATGTCCGACCCCACAAAACAAACGTTTTCACACTGCAAGCAAAAGGTCCAGCATGAAGGAATATAATGCACTATTTTATCCCTTTTTTGAGGAGGCTTTTGGGCCGATTCTGGCCTATAGTGCTGCATTCGCTGTCCAACCGCAAAAACAGGTGTTCAACCATGTGACTGCTGTCGGAAACCATATCTTTGGAAAATGTAATATGGCTCACCTGCAAGTGAAAACTGCGTGGCGGCTTGTCCGCCGTGAACTCTCTCTCTCTCTCTCTCTCTCTCTCTCTGTCTCTGTCTCTGTCTCTGTCTCTGTCTCTGTCTCTGTGTCTCTGTGTCTCTGTGTCTCTGTGTCTGTCTCTGTCTCTGTCTCTGTCTCTGTCTCTGTCTCTCTCTCTCTCTCTCTCTCTGTCTCTGTCTCTGTCTCTGTCTCTGTCTCTGTCTCTCTCTCTCTCTCTCTCTCTCTCTCTCTCTCTCTAGAGAGAATGGCTGGCCAGGGCACAACCGAGAGATGGGGTTCATCGGAAGTCCTTCAGGCGATGGGCCGCAGGGCCCAGTCACCGCATGGACGAACGGTCGTCGCACTCGCCCTCTTATCAACAGCATACTGCCTTAATGCACAAGTGTCGTCCAATAAAAGGCATGCCATTCCATGAATAAATGTAATTCAGTGCGGTGTGGTTGTACAAAGTTGTGTGCTTGCAGCATGTATTGAACAAAATTGTCAAACAAAGCGATTCAGATCCTGCCAACATTGGTTGTCGTGCAAACCAAGTCTAAATGTAGCCTCATTGGTGCTTTGGCTGTTGAATACCCCCAATCCTGATTGAACCGCCTAGTTGAGCCAAGGCGGTAGCCAAACTATCGTTTGCACTATGAACGGTGGTTTCAGGAAGGATCCCAGCATGATTGCTTTGTTACTCAGATTTATTTATTGTTTTTAGCTCGGGGCTAGCAAGCCCAGTGGCCTGTGTGTGTTTTTTTCTTTGTTATCCTCGAATCCCCATCTGATTGTGTTGGCAACAAGTGCCAACACTCCTATGTGTTGCACAGCAAAAGTTCCAGCAAGCTCCACGTACTTGAACCACTAGTATGCCAAACAACAACAAGAAGAGACGTGCCGAGGAGGAGCCGGAGTTAGCCGCAATACGGGCCTTTGTGGAACATGCGTACCCTTTGTGGCTTGCGCGGGTATCACCGGACAAACTGGCGAATGGGATGGCAAAAATGTCGGTCCGATGGATACAATCTGGACACGACGTACCTCAAGTGGCAGCAGCCCTGCAGGCGCAAATGGCCATTGAAATGCCGCACGACAAAATACCGGGCATCCTGTTTGCATGGGAAGAGGTACACAAGTCCACATATCTGCCTGAGACAGGGAAATGTGTGCCTATCAAGCCAAAAGCTGACTCCAGGAAGTCATCGGCGTCTGAGGGGGATACAAAGGCGTCTATCAAAGCGCTCAAGTCCAAAATAGAAGAACTGGAGAAGGGTATGGCTAAGGCGGCTAAGGAGAAGGCGTCGCGGACGAATGACTTGCTGGTCATGCCCCTAAGTCAACAGATTGCTGATGATTTCAAGGACAGTACTGCGGGACTTACAGGATGGATGTTGTCTGCACTGGACCTCATTAGTAAAGCCGTGGAAGAAAATGTTTTGGACGAACCCCCAACGTTGGCGGCTACTGATTTTTGGAGCTTTGTCAATAGTCAAAAGCAGTATGAGAGGAAGTACGCCACATTTGATAAAGGGTCAAGAAGTACCAAAAAGAAGCGACGTTTGAGCTCCCGGTCGCGCCGTAGGTCCCATTCGCCTAACGGCAAGAGCCGTAGGACCGGGTCGCGTTCAAGATCTAGGTTAGCTTTGTCAGTGAGTGGGTCTAGATCGTCGGGTTCCGGTTCGGAAGTGGAGTGCTACTACAGGGGAAAATTTCGATTCTGCGGGGTTGATGGCATCGAGTATGTTGTGTCAGCGTCTCGAAAACGCTGGCGAACGCATCGTCCACCACCGGGGGATTGCGAGCACTGTGGAGGAAGGCACTGGGAGTGGAAGTGCTAGCGCCGACATCGACGATGAAGATGCTCCTCATCTATGGAAAGGGGTCCTGGGCACAGCTCATGTCCCCCTGAAGAGCTGGAAGAAGGTTTCTCACAAGGGGCCCAACGACTTGACGAGCTGCGGGAACAAGGAAGTCCTGCGGACTAGAGGTCCGTGGCGCTTGCATCGTGAGCGCAGGCAACACTCGAAATATACACCAGGCATGTCAAGGCAATGGCTACAACCCATTTCACCAGTGGCACCTCGGACCACAAGGTCGTTCTGCGGCTATACCTCTTCAACATAGCGCAACGACGGCGTCTGGAATGCGAAAAGCTTTCAGTGCGTGCCGAGTCCTTGAGGAGCTTGACCTATGTGCCCCATTTGTCCCCAAACTCCATCTTACAGCACGTGTGGGGTGCTGCGACCTCATTGAGAAACGGGAGGCTACTGTCCGGCATTGAATTCATTAGGACCATCATTTTTTGCAAAAGTGGGGGGGCGCCTTAAGCGCACTTAGGCAGCCGAAACAGGTACACTTTTGTACCGGGATGTCGCAAATTTGGTGCAGGTAATTTGCCCGATTTACCTACTTTTTTCACCCACAAAATTTGACTACTCAGTTTTTTGGCCCAATTACCCACAAAAATGCATGATTCTCGTCCAAAAAAGCCCTCACAATTTTTGCCATTTTACCCACTTTTCTGTAAAATGCACCATATTTTGGGGGTTTTTCGACTATAAAACCTTGCTTTTTGGTGTTGTCCTCTCCTTCCTGTTTTTTTTTTTTGCACCCTTGAAAAAGCCAAGTTTTACGCCGGAGGTTGCCGAAATGATATAAAAATTTAACATTATCCTATTCCTATTGCGAGGCCTCGCAATACGAGACATGAATCAAGGTAATTCCTTGCAATTACACACAACTTTGGATCACACAGAAACAAGCAAAAAGAGAACACAGAGTATCAATACATTGTGTGCGTCGACACGTGAGCCTTTCAGAATGCGAGGCCTCGCAATACTGACGGCTGCCTTAGGGTCAGTATAATCATCATCTCTAGATGATGCTTCTGAAAAAAGAGCAGCAATGGCGAGTTGCCTAATCTCGGAATGCGAGGCCTCGCAATGCGAGACGACATATCTCGTAGAACAGGGCTGCAGCGCTACCAACGCCTTTACGTGGGCTTCTTCTTCTTCTTCAATCCCGCTGCCAACATCTTGCTCCTCGCCGTGGAGCCCACTGCTGTTCCCGGATCCGGAAGGCTCAGCGTCCTCTTCACCCCTTGGGGCTGCGTCGAGGGTGTCTGCTTCGGCTCTGCTGCCGCCTTGGTCTTCGGCTTTTTCGGCTTCGGCGCTTGGCTCGCCTCCGGCTCATCTTCATCTGCATCGCCAGCCTGGAACGCCCGAACCTGCGTTGACTTCCAAGGAGATTGGCGATCATGTTCCGGCAGCACCGTGTCATCGTCGTCGTCCTCCGGATCCTCCAAGTCCTCGTCTCCGACTTCTGCATGGGCCTTTTGACTTGCTTCCTCTGTAGTCGACACTTCCAGATGGGCATACCCCATGTTCTCGTCCTCGACCCACATTGGCTTGCCGAACTAGATCCAGAGGTCGCGCTGTGCCAACCTTGTCTGGTGTACTCCTGCCTTCACACGCTGTGTCACCTCATGATGGTAGCTCCGTGCCAAGTCCGATCGCTTTGATTTCGTCAACTGCGGAGAACAAACTTGTGGAGGATCATCCAAAGCTGCCCCTTTCGCTGCCATGTGCACATCGCGATCGAAGATCATGACGTTGTCCGAGCGGTCTCTGTTCCGCATCAGCGTCGCCAGCCACATATAGAGGACAAGGGGCATGAACCCTGTTCATCACGTTCGCGGCGACCCAAGCCGATATATGGTGGGATCTGCGGTGACACGTAGCGAGATGTCAAAGGGAATGCGAGGCTCCGCAATCCGAAAGCGCTGTAGATACCTTTTTCTTGATCTTTACACCGGCCACCAGAACTAGTTCTTGCACTTGAATTCCGCCTTTTCCCGTCTTGCCTGCACCCGGTAGCCAGTGACACACTTGCACTTTCTCATACCAGTAATTGTTCTCCGCAATCCCAGGTGACTCCAGAACTGTTTGCAGGGCGTCGAACGCGGGCGACACCTCGCCGTAGATGACCAGCACCGTTTCGGGGTTCTCGATCAACTTCGCCATCACAACCGGACTCACAGAATCAGCACCGTCCGCCACATTCGCATTAAGAAGAATCATGTCCGTTTCCAGCGCCTCCAAAAACTTAAGGGGATCTTGTGGATCTTTGTAGGGGGCGCACAACATTTTGACCATTTTTCAATTGGCCTCAATGTTCAGCACATCCACTTTTCCAGACTCCATAGACTTGACCTCCGTCAAGGGCGATGCCAGTCGCGCACGCAGGCGGCCAAGGTCCATTGAGGCCCCACCCTTTGGAAAATTGTGTCCCATGGTCGTCCAGAACCGCGCCTTGCTCAGCGTTTCCCATTTTGGCAACGGAGCCTCAGATTTCCACTGCCAGGCCCCCAAAGGGATCCGAAACCAATTGACATCCCAGTCATGCAGCGGTACCCTCTCTGCCGGACTAGCCTCTGCACAGGTGTGGAAAGTTTTAATTGACTGATTTGGCTTCGTATTTGCGTGCTTGCTTACTTGCCTGTCAGGGGAACATACTTCGAGAGGGATGGATGACGCTGTCCGGAGCGGCTCCAATGCCAATTGATCCACTGCTGTTATGGTAAGTAGAGGCCCGGTCCTGGATTTCCTTGATGTTCCCCTTCGGTCTCGACATGTCGGCGGCGACCCGTTGTAGGAGGGCTGGCTCGTACAAACTCTGCAGAAACTTCAAGTGGTTCATTGTCACTGGTGTGTCCATGTTCTCGAAATCGATCAGCGACTGCACCGCTGCGTCCTCCGCGTGGTACACCCACGTGAAGAAGGGTCCAAAGGCCTTAACGGCATAAGACTGCACAGGAGGAGGGTGTGTTGCCAGATTGCAAATTGCGTGGCCTCGCATTCCAAACAGCAACATACTTGGAGTTCATCATCCGAAACCTGTGGAGGGATCCATGCATCCTGCGATTGCTACCCTAGTAGCCCAACTCGTCTCCGTCTTTAGCAGGTTGACCTTCACAATTTGCATCCACTGCGGTGGGTCGAGTGGGTCGAGGCCTTTCTCAAGACGTTCGTTTCGGAGCTCTTTGAGCGCACAGACGCAGTGCTGCTTTGCAATGACGATCCAATCATCAGGTGAGGACGAAAAAAGGGTTTTGAGAGCATGCACATGAAACATCGCCGCTGCGGCCCGGTTACGTACGTGGTGATTGCCATGCAATCACGGTCACGGGCTCCCCAGGAGGGTTTGCCATGAGACTTCTCTTAACCTCGTCCACTCGCTTCTGTCGGTACTTCCGGATTTGGCCGTACTTCTTCTGCTTGTCGATCCCAAGGGTAGTGACGTTGACCTCCACTTGCAAAGGCTTCTTGTAGAACCTCAGGAACTCCTCTGGCACCGTGTCCTGCGTGGACGGAACTTGTGAGGTGTCTGGTGATGCTGTGCCTGCTTTTGTTGGCGTCACGCTCTCTGCCATGATGAAATAGGCCTGTAAAAGAGGGAAAAACTGTGTGGTTCGGCATGTATTTATGGTTTGATTGCGAGGGATCGCAATCGAAAACACAGGCATTTGTCTCCAATTACCTATTTTGTATTGCGAGGCCTCGCATTAAGGCAAGAATATCTACTCATAAACGTACTTTTTCAGGAGGCGATTGCGAGGGCTCGCATTCCAGTTAGGAAGCAGCAAGCAAAAGCACCGTTGTGCGCGCAATAACAACAACGGAGCTGGGAATCAACGTAAAACCGATTCTATTCATCGGTAAAGGCCCAGATTGTGTCCAGATTGTTCGTTCTCTGCGCATCAGACCGCAGAGGAACCTTGTTGTCTATCAACCGTAGCACAGCAGGTGAGAAGTTTCGGGGCTGCCACAGGAATTTTACGCAAAACATCGGTCAACAAAGTCCGGTATGTGTCCACGTCCGGCTCGCTGTAAGGGTCGGACGGAAAATCCGGATCAGCCTCCCAGTGCCTCTCCATAGTCGAGCTACCTGATTGCCAGGGACAGTACCGAATTCTCAGGCGGTCGTCAGTAACATACGAGTGCAAGCGCCGTCGGATCTCTGTTTCAATGTCGGACGACAAACCGCTGACCAGGAGGCGTCTGTTAATTCTGGTAGGACAGATTTGGACGAACAAATCTTCTACGTCGCTCGGTGTGACGGCCCAGGTGTGTCGCACATGATGGTGGAGGTTGTCACAACGCTAGGTGAGCCAGAGCCCATGTCGCATCAGGAGCTATTTTTACTGATGGTAGCCGTGTGCTGGCTGCTCAAGCAACGTGCTTACGAAAGTATGCGCATAAGCTAGATCCGGAAGCGAGAAGACCAGATGCACATCTTCGAGTGGGAGGCCATCCAGATGGTATCCACTGCAACAGGGCGCCGGTCAGTGCGCACCTCTGCAGGCAGGTCCGGAGACTATTACCACATATGGTTTGCAGGAGCGCCGGAAGTGCTGAGGCACTTCCAACAAACGCTTTTCCACCCAAGTGACCCCATCTCGGGGGATGCAATACCCTGCTTGTACACTCTACTTTTGACGCCTCAGGCAGTCAGACAATATTAGCCTGTCATCACATGTGGCGGGGGCACGCCCAGCGTAGGCTTTCATTTTACAGGAGTGTGGCACATCCTTCATGTGCTTCTTGCTTTTGACGCCTCCGGCAGGCGGACAGTACTCGTCAGTCATCATTTGTGGCCGGGGCACACCCGGCTTATGCTTTCACTTTTCAAGGCTGTGGCACCTGCGCTGCACATTGCAGCTGCCCCTCCCCATGCAAGTAGGCAGAGTGACGTGAGCCCCGTGTTTTGTCACGGGTTTAGCCCGGGGTGTCTTGTCGCCCAGGGCATATGCACATGCAGAGCAGATCCATAAATGCGCGAGTACGCATAGAGCTTCTTGCTTTTGACGCCTCCGGCAGGCGGACGGTACTCGTCTGTAAACACTTGTGACCGGGGCACGCCCGGCTTATGCTATCACTTTTCAAGGGTGTGGCACCTGCGCTGCACAGTGCAGTTGCCACTATCCATGCAATCAGACAGAGTGACGTGAGCCCAGTGTTTTGTCACGGGTATAGCCCGGGGTGTCTTGTTGCCCAGGGCATATGCACATGCAAAGCAGATTCATGAATGCGCGAGTACGCATAGGGCACCTGCCTGCCGGGGCCCCATCCAGGTTATTTTTTTTTTAGGGTTAGCAAGGGTGCAGGGGATCATACAAGGGGACAAACAGGCATTAGAACGCAGACAGAGCAGGCCACCCAAGTGCCAGCAATGATGCACCTCTGGATGTACATACTGAATTCCATGAACCTTCGGAACATTGCAGTGGCTACCATCCCAGCTTTGAGGGGCTCAGGGGAGCAGTGGAAAACCTCGAGTGAGACCAGGTGTGTCTTTCTTTCATGCACCCCAGTCGACTGAGCATAACTTCGCCAAACTCTTCACCATGGCACAATCCGGGCAGGCCGCTGTTGAACGCCTGCCAATGCAACAAGGCGACACCGATGGTCCTCACATACACAAGTGGGTCAGCCGCAGCCCTGCCAAGCCCTGTCAAAAGCACGAATACCAGCCGGAGAACATGATGGGTGTCGATGGTGGATCCTGGCCGTCGTCCGAACCAGTTGCATTGCCTCACGAGAAACCCACAGTAGAGGACAAGCGGACACCAGTTTTGCAGAAGGTTCACCATAGCTTTACATGCTAGACTCTTCCGTCGATCCATCGCCGTCCCACCGTGATCGGCAACAGCCTGTAACCTGTTCGACTTCCGCCGCAACTGCCGCAAGAAATGCGGCGCACACTTCAGGATGCCAGCAATAGTTCTCTCCATGACTCTCATCTTCGGGTACGACCCTACTGTTTTTCCCACTCCTAAGCAGCCAAAGCGGAAGTACACAAACAGAGAATGAAAGCGCCGCCACACGTTTGTCACAAGGTATTTATAGGGATGCCAACAGCCGTACAAGATGGGAGTTCTCTTGAGTTTTTCGTGCCAGTTTCATCGTTGCGTTCTGTCGCAGTACAATAATCTGAGGCATCTTTTGTGTATGTTCTCATCAACGAGGATGGGCGCAATCGGGTGCGTGTGGTTCGACAGGGATGCAATGTAGTCCAGCACCTCAACGAGGCCCTTGTACGAGGATACCTGATGCGTAGTCAGCAACAGTGGTTTCCAACCAGGATTCGGTACTGGATCTCGCACGATGTCAAGCGGCGCCCTGATGCTCGGTATTGGCACTGGTCTGTCCGCAAGCATGCCCAGATCTGTTACTGTCCCAAAGAAGCTCCGTTTCATTCTGACGAGCGCTGCAGCCACATTGCCAATGCTACCGATGAGCACATCTATGGTTGGGTGTCCTCTGAAGTACGGCACCCTGCACGGAATCTCAAGGACGCAAAGCGCTGTGCAATTTTGCGACTGATCCTGGATCATTGGATGCGTTGCATACTCCTTAATTTAGCAATTGTCGATCCAGACGCAAACCTGCTGGTTCTCCATCCAACGCCACGTTTCAAGCATTTTTCCTGCAGATCGTTGCTTCATAGTTTCCTCTCGCAGCCGAAGCAGCCCTGTCCTGCGCAGCCGGCGCCTGTTCTGCCGCCCGATAGAGGCAAAACCGGGGGCGTCCACGTCCTGGTGTTGGGGTGTGCACCGCAAGCGCAAGATTTTATATAGGTTAAAGAACTCCTCCTTGAAGTGATTTGCCGCTTGACTCTGTGGTTTGCCTTTCAGTCTCCGAAGGGAGTGCCGTGTCTTCCGGTTCAGTCGCAACAAGCGCGCAAAATCAAAAAAGAAAACAGCTCCGCTCTTGTTCTTTTCAACAGCAGCCCATAGGGATTCAGGAGTGGTATATCCGTGTTCCGTTGCACAGAAAGCTCGCAATCGCCTGACAGTCCGTTCCAACTCCCTCTGCGCTCGATGCGCAATGTTACGTGGCACGAACAATCATCTCAAAAATTGAAAAAGTGTATTTGAATTGAACAATTAAAAAAAAAAGGCACTTATGACGCTACATGTTAATAACATTTCTTGCCAGCACAACGCTGCACACGCGACACGCGCATATCGATCTTTGCGCGCAACTGCGTCGCGCGTGCACATTCTCGGTTACTTGTAACGGTTAACTGGTCCCACATTTCTCTTGTTAATCCTAACTGCAGTACCTAGTTGCGGCGCGCGACCATTGCTGTTGGGCAGTGAAGTCAGCGGTGACCACTGCACGAAAACTAGAGATGCCGGCGGGACCTGTAGGGCCGGCCATACAGTAGCGCCGCATCAAAGGGAATGTACATCCTGTGTAGTTGGTGGATCTGTCCAGTTTATTGTTTCATGCTACATTATTGCGAGGCCTCGCATTTCGATTTGCGAAACTGACCCTTTTTTGAATATGTCGAACCGGAATGCGAGGCCTCGCATTCGACAGACCATGTTATTTGGCGTAATTACCAATATGCAAATTCTGCATGCATTCAATTTTAGCAGAAACACCAAAAATCAAATCCTGGTATTGCGAGGCCTCGCAATGCGTTGCAGAAAAAGGCGTATTAACCTACACTTAGCAGGACGTGTAGTGCAATATCCTTCTTTATGGAGACACCTTACGACGCAGTAATGCAGCGGAGCCCAAATTGTTGCAACGTCATGAAAAAAAGTACCCTTTTTCATTGAAAAAACATTCATCAAAACTCAGGGCCCAAAAAAGAGGGTAAATCACTAAAATAACTCACATCATTTCTCGGTTTTTTTTTTAAAAAAACAGCGGTACGAAAATGTACCTATTTCGGCCGCCTAAGGCGCAGTGCGCGCGCAGTGCAACTATTTGGGTGTCTAGCCGTACTGGAGACCCATACTTTGTGATACTAGGGGGCTGCATTGTTGCCCCTAGCATAGGTTTTGATGCTTCTTCCACATTGGGGATATGGCATTTTTGGATTTTCACCCACTTTCACCCATTTCCGCCCCTTTTCACACTTTTTTGCTCATCCCCACCATGGACTCCCACACTTTAGTGTGGGCCCTTGAGTTGGGGTGACGGACTCCCCGGTTTTTGCCTGACCACAATAGAATGCCCTATGCGAGGCCGCATCACTGCTGATAAGGATGCGTGGTTGTACCACAAGTTGAAAATAGAGATTGACGTGGATTCCCTCCTACAAGCCGCTTTGCCCCCCGGTCCAGTTGAGGATGAGGTGGACACATATGAGGCCTTGGCACTAGCTGGTAGGGTGAGTGCGCTTTCAAATGCCGCCACCCTGAAGCATTCTGATTTTGTATTTAGTTGACAATTGAACCGAAAAGAGGACATGTGTGTGTCTTTCCGCATTTTGCATGATGTCCTATGTGAGGGGAAGGTAGCTTGCATTTGTCTTTGGCTAGGGCAGTTTGGGTGACCTAAATTTTGGGGCATTTGGAAGGGGTGTGCCTTGGGGTTCTTTAGGGAGGACCTATTGTAAAAGTAGCGCGCAGTGCGCGCACAGTGCAAGGATTCCCCCTGGGTTTGGGTATCCGTGGTGATTGAACATTTGTCTTCATGAGATTCAAACAAAGGGGCAGAACACCACTTGTGTAACTGCCCGTGAGTGTACTAGTTGAACATATTGGGGGCGCACTTAGCGCCGTGCGCGCAAAGTGTAAGCGCAGTGCACTTATTCTGGCGTTTGGCTGCACTAGAAACCCATACTTTGTGATACTAGGGGGGCATCATTGTTGTTTGACCATAGGTTTTGATATTTCTTCCACACTAGGATATGGCATTTTTGCACCTTCACCTAGTTTCACCCATTTCCACCCTTTTTCACACTTTTTTGCTCATTTCCGCCACATCTACTCTCTTCTAGCTTGATTTCTCCCCACCATGGGACCTCCAGAAGGCAGAGGTGATGTATCCATGTTGTTTCCCCCCCATCATGGGGAACCCGAGTAGGCACGGCTGATGTCGGACCTCAGGATCATGATCAATGCCGAGGGACAATCTAGCATCTTTTCCAAGTGCCGTATCATGTCCAAGTACTGTAATTGAAGGTAACCTCACGGGCTTGATCAACGCCAAGGACCCTTCGTGCTAGCCAAGACATACGATGCCGTCAACCCGAGACAGTTGGCAGCTGCTATGCTAAACGGCCACACCCAGCACCCCCGGGTCCTTCGTCCCACCCCCATTTGTGGAAGATGGACCACCTCTCGCCCCCACTGAAGGAGGTATCACAAGGTCTACAGAGTTTACAGTGGGACATGCTTCTGAGGCAGGGGTGATATAAGGGTGTTTGGAAGGGGTGTGGTTGGGGAATCTCCAGGGGAACCTGGTCTAAAAAAAATAGCGCGCAGCGTGCACGCAGTGCACGCGCAGCGCAAGGCCGCCCCCATTGTTCACACAGACACTCAGAGCATGGTGATCGCAGCATCAGAGCGATCGACCTCCGCCCTCTCGGGACTATATTAACAGAATATTTGGTTTCCTTCGGTTGCACGTCAGTATGCAGGGGAGGTCCCCGTACTTACCGCTCGTTGTGGGTGGGGCCAGGGCACTATCCACCATGATGGCGAAGCTCTTGGTGGGGACCGAGTACCATGGGATCACGTGGCATGCGTGGCGGCGCGCGGGGGCAACCATGCGGGCAACGTGCGCGTTGCCAGAAAATACATCGCGAGATGGGAATGGGTCCCCTGGACTAAAGGACAGGTCCCATCGCCAGTCGTTGTGCCTGCGTCGGTGGAAGACTGGCGCTGTGAGTGGCAGGAGTTTGGGGCGCGCCGCCTGTGGCCGTCCTGACATTTTATCAGGGATACGGACTTGGAGTGGGTCAGTGACTCCGGGGCCGAGGAAGTGGACGAAAAGTCTCGTACCCCTGACGTTCCTTTTGACATGGAATTTCCTGGACAAGGAGTCAAGAGGAAGGCCCCAACCGAGCGGACAAGTGCCCAAGACGGCCGGTCCGAAGTACGGAGTTCATGTGGCGTTGCGGTACCGGGGAGGTGGATGTCCAGTGGTGGGAACCACGGAGGAGATCAACCGATGGAGCAAAACTTCAATGTCGGGGTCATGAGACCGAGGTTGAGGCACCAACCGGTGCGAGCGAAGAGGCCCGCGGTCGTGGACGTGTCGAGGCACGTGGTGAGACTGGCCTCGGTCGCTGCAAAGGCCCTAAGACAGCCGGCTCGGCAGGAGCACGGCTTCGGTGATGCTATTTCCGTTCCCCCCTCCCACCTGCACTCTAAGTCTCAAATCCATCCGTGGCGGTCAAAGCTTTGGCGGTTGGCTAGGCGAGGACGGCTGCCTCCTCAGTGGACTTTTGCCCAGTTGTGGGTGCCACTAATTGCCGTGTTTATGGTCGCGGTGGACTTTGTTCGTAAGCTCCGGGCGTTTCAATATGTTCAGTTTGTCCCTCATGCGGTTGCGAATCTGCAGTTTGCGGAGCTTTTAGCTACATGTGGGTTTGTCACCGACCAGTCCGAAGAAAGGGTCGTTTGTAGGTCCCGGGTGTATAAACCAGAGGGGACACCTCCAGGTGCTTGTCGAGGTGGCAGAGAGAGGCTTGGGAGAAGCGGGGGGTGTCCATATACCCCAGGACATTTGGGATGCCATCGCTACACCTTCGGCGCTTTCGGCTGTTTATGATGTCGAGGTACCTAGTAAGGAGTTGCGTCCAGAGGAGTGGTTCGTCAGAACCACCCGTCTGTACTACACTGCGGGATGACACCAGCAAGGAAGGGCTAGTCCCCCTTTTTAGGTGCAGCCAGCCAACTAATCAGTCCCAAGATGCGTACAACCGTCTTGGCGCGCACCACACGACCATGAGCATTAATTAGTGCCGTAAAAATCCTAGTTCTCGGCTGCTGAGAATCACCTCGAAGAGAGGTTGTTAGATCAAGCGCAAGTGCGGGCGTTGTATACCCTCCCCTTTTTTGGGGTCATTCGCGTAGCATACCCCAAGGCATGATATTGGATGTCCAACTCTAGACCATCCCCCAATGGATTTTCTGATTCTGAGCCTAAAACTGGACATCTTTTTTTGAGGGGGGGGGTGTGGGGGGGGGTCAACAGTTTTTGATCAGGCTCCAATCATTGGGGAAGCTTATCGCTGTCAAACAACCGCCTGTGGAATGGTAACGCAGCTGATGCAAACTTTAAAATTAACTTTAAATTTTGGTCGGCGGTTCCAACCCTGGTCGGCTGACTGTTGGCGCCGGCGCCGGCTGACTGTTGCCGGCGCCGTATTCACCCGACCGGGGTTTGCACCGCCAGCAGTGGGGAAGCTTATTGCTGCCAAGCATCCGCCGGTCGAATGGTAACACTGCGGACGCAAACTTTTTGGTCGGCGGTTAGAACCCTGGTTGGCTTACTGCTGGCGGCGGCGGCGTATTGGCCCGACCGGGTTTCGAACCGCCGACAAAAAAACCCTCGGGCGGCTGCATTACCATTCGGCCACTGCTTGGCCTCAAGCACCCGATCTCCCCACTGCTTGGGGCCACGTTTGCCACTGACAAAAAACCCAAACCGTGTGCCTCTGTCTGACCGACTGCTAACCTGGCTAAGGGAGTGATTGGCTGACTGTCAACCTCTCTTCGAGGTGCACTGCCGAAGGCAATAGAATTACCTATCACCCTTGGAGGTCAACCTCCTTGCCCAGCCAGGTAGTACGTTGCACCAGTTCCAGCTGACTTTTATGTCAAATAATATATCCTTGATCCCGGAGCAAAAATGGTAGCATGCCACCACAAATCCTCAACCAGTCCCTGTCCTCCTGGACAAGCAACAAATCGTCAAGATAGTGATCATAGTCCACCAGGCTTCCATCAGTATTGGGCAATGGTGGCGGATTACAATCGAGACAGTGGTTTACAGACCGTGCCACCACTTCCTTACATATAGCCGGCAAGAGCTTCCAACCAAACGGTAAGGATCTTATATCACACACGTGGTCCTATTGCCCCTAGACACGAAACGTGCCCCATGCCGATTGAGGTACCTTCAAAGAAAACTAAAAGTTCTTGAGATCAAGCTTAATCATAAACCTATCTAGGCACCTACCACACGGCAAGGGCGCCCACGTTAGAAGCTTCTGCCTTAAGGTGTGCAAGTTGGGCAAAACCATTCGCGGCATAGCCCCTTTGTAAGCCCTATTGCCTCGGGTGCAGTTTACAATGAACGAGCACTTAGATTCAGTTTTGGGGATTATAAAATTGGCGCACTGGGTGCACGACCGAATCCGCGCACTCGACTCCCATTCCTTGTCAGAGGTCTGTGTTTGTCAGGGTCAATCTAGAGGTCCTTGGTGTCAGCAGCCCTGGTGGCTATGCCTGATTTTGTTACTCCTAAGATTTTAGCGGGGCCCTGGATGGTTGTGAAGTGGATAGCTGTAGATGCGGCAGACTATGTCACTGTCAGTGGAACCATTCAATACAGGGTAGGTCTATATACTCATGAGGTGCACCGAGTGTTTGACTGCGCGGTATGGGTCACGACACAAGAAATTGCTGAAATGTATAGAGTCTGGGTAATTGTGAAATACTCAGCCAACAGGTCACTATCTCACGTCACAATGTTACAGGACAATATGCAGGCGGTTTGGGGCACTGTGAACCTCCGTGCACGCACACATCACTGGAAGCAGCAACGTATCTTGCGTGCCATTGTCCACTGGTTACGAACATCACAGCTGATTGTCCATGTGGTCTGGGTTCCTTCACATCTGCAACCGGCAGACCCACTGTCTCGTGTAAGTGATATAAACCGACAGCAGATCCAGGCTGCTACAGGCCACGCTCGTGATATATGGTCAAAACTAATTTGTTGTGTTGATCAGGTGAAGTCATTTGGTACTACATTTGTGCCAAACGGAACGGTCTGTTGATGTGGGTGTGAGTTTCGACACTCATGTTGTGTTTCTGTCAGACATTCTATTCATTTTCTTTTCTTGATAGGTGTTCGTATTTGCTACAGCCCGGTACACCCGGGGGCCTATAGTGTTGAGCGCACATAAGACCGGAAAGTGGCGTAGGTGGTTTCTGCTATTGCAATGGTTTACTGCTGAGTTGGTGCATGTATCAGTGAAACTATCGTTTGCAGTATAAACGGTGGTTTTAGGATAGGATCCCAGCATGATGACTTTGTTACTCATATTTATTTGTTTTTTTTAGCTCGGGGCTAGCAAGCCCAGTGGCCCCGCCCGCCCGCCCCTTGGCTGTCCATGTTGCCACGCACTGGCTTTGATGAACTGCGGCCAGCTGGCCTAGGTGGTTCCTGCTACCGCAATGATTTACTGCTTAGTTGGTGCATGTATCACTGAAACAAATGTGCCCTATGCGTATTACTCCGCCTTGCTTTTTTTTTTTGATGTCGTGACCACGCAAAATGACCATCCAAGGTATGTAAAGCATGTTTTAGGTGGTATTTATGTGTTTTCACCTTATTTGGGTATTGAGTGCCGGTGGGGCAGGGGTCCCAAGGGATTGATACACAACCTACCAATGCAGCTTTTCACCCTGGGCTGCTCAAAATCGGAAATTTATTTATTTGATATTGTGATCACTCAAAATGAATTGGGATACGTACTGAACGGCCGGGATGGGCAACTGCACCCACACAGGGTCCACCGGTTGCTTGGCCGGGTTCTCGCCCCATGCACTTTGCATGGGGATTCTTACCACCGACAAGAGGCTTGGGTGGGGCGCTGCGCACAATGCGTAGCCGAGAGTACCCCGTACTACTAGCCATAAATACATCCCATGTTGCAATGCACACTGTTGCTGAATCGTGGCATGTGTGCTGCATACGATACTGTAGAAAAGGGGCCACCGATAGTCGTTGACAACTACATGTCACAAATGACATGTTTAATATAGGCTAGTACCCTTGATAACCAACCACAGGGATGCCAACCATTGCCAATGGCATGTTATGCAATGGGAACATCATGTGTGAATGTGTTGTGTGTGACATGGGTTGGAATTGTTTTTTCTATAGAACCAATTTTTTTGTAACCCCCCCCCCCCCCAAGGGGGGGTCGAAACCCAAAACCCCCTGTATGCGAGAGAGAGAGAGAGAGAGAGAGAGAGAGAGAGAGAGAGAGAGCGGGTCACAGAGAGGGTCACAGAGAGGGTCACAGAGAGGGAGAGAGTGGGAGGAGGGCCAGAGACAGAGAAAGAGAGAGAACGAGAGAGAGAGAGAGAGAGAGAGAGAGAGAGAGAGAGACCCGCAGAGCAAGTGTTACGGACTAACCGGCACTGCGGGAGGGTGGTGGGTGCGAGCTGACCCAGATGTACAGGCAGCCGACGCACAATCACAAACCACCTGGAGTGGTACCGAACTGGTCAGTGATGCAGTACAACAAGACGAAACATTGAACTGAGTGGTGATGACCATGCGCCTGTGACACGGGGGCGTATGCGAGCCCAGTCTCCGTTGCCTCTTGGCCAAGGGGGTCCCCCCGAAAAAAAAATCCCCCCGGTATCAAAGTCTCCCAAGTCCCGAGTCTACTAAGGGACTGTGTTGCTTCAAGTAGATCCTTTGCGAGGTGGACTTGCCACATGACACGGGCTACATAGGCCACTGCATTGGTCCCCATGGGTGCTCGGATACCCGTATTGTCACCAAATGATCAACGAAACCCATCCTAGGGGCAACAAAAGGGTTTCACAACAAAAGCGAATTTTGAAAAAGTTTTAGGTGCCATTCAACAGCCTAACTAGAATGAAAAAGTCCTCACTGGCAAGGGGCCATATGGGGGGGGACCGACTAGGGGTACCTGGAGTTGGGACCTGGGACCCTCGCCATGGGTTAGGGGGTCCATATACAAGAAAAAACTTCTTGAAGACCTAGGTCCAAATATACTCACAAGGGCCACAATATGCAAAGAAATTCTATAGCCTTTGTTGTTTCGTAGGCCATTTAGTGACACTTCAAATTTTTTTTTCAAACTTTGACTTTTCTGAAACCCTTATGGGGGAGCACCTGACGCAGCGCCTGCACGGCACGGAGATGGAGCACCTGGGGCAACGCCTGCGCCGCATGGAGATTGAGCGGTCTGGCCTAACCAAGCAGCTACAACCTTTGCCCTGAGGGCCCCTTGTCCACGGGTTTTGAGTCTGGTCTGTGATACTCTTGAGTTGAACTACTGCACTAAGTTGTTCCATTACACCGTCCATGGTTGGAGTCCCAGATCTTGCAAGACGAGGCGCTATACAAATGTCGTTTGTTGCTCTTTGAAGATCCCCCCCTCGAAGCTCAGCCCAGGCGAGTGGTACCCGGTTATCTCTCCTTTTGGGGGCATTTTGGGAGGTGTGTCAAAGCTAGCCCCTTGCGCATAAACATGTTGGAAAAGTAGTGCGCGGCGGATATTCACTGCAATCCCGCACAGCAAACGGGCTTCCTTCGTCATAGAAGCATCCTCCAACATGTCTATGGTTCACGGGCTCTCTGGGATGGCTTGCAGGAAGGAGCGGCACTGTCAGTGGACTTTAAAAATGCGTTCCCCACGATGTCACACGAGATGGTGGCGGCGGCACTGGGTCTAATGTGCATACCGTTCCTGTACATCCAGCTAATATTGCATCTACTGCGTGCACCATATCTGTACTCCGTGGGCAAACGATACGTCCCTGGGGTCTACCACTACCCGCGCGCGGGTATGCGCCAAGGGGACCCACTCTCCCCGGCGCTATTCTCCTTGGTGGCGTCCTTTGTTATCTTCCCACTACATGACCTAGACCCAGGAATCAGTGTCATGATGTATGCGGATGATCTCATCATCTTTCTAGACGGACGGGCCAACCCACAATTGTTGGGGAGAATATGGAAAGTGGTGTCCTGCTTTGGTTAGTTTTCTGGTCTGAAGGTCAACCTGAGCAAAACGGCCGCGATGGTTCGAAACTGTGGGGGACAACCATGGGCAAAGTGCTTTGGAGAGATTGGAGTGGACGTCAAAAATTTCATCAGGTATCTTGGGGTGCGCTTGGGGAATATACGGCACCACCAAGATGACCTTGGATGGGGGTTGACAATAAAACAAGCCTTTGCACCAGCACTTCAAGAAGCCTTTCGGCGCGCACGGGTGGTGTCCACGCTGCATTTTCGCACCGGCACTTCAAGGAGCCTTTCTGCGCGCACGGGTGGTGTCCACGCTGCATTTTTCGATGGATGAACGCGCCTTCATGTTGGCATCATTGATTTTACCGGTGGTGGCATGGGTATCCAAGGCATACTACGTCCCAATCCCGGTGTTTAGACGGCTGAAGTTAGTCTACCACGTGACCATGGGTACCAACAGTTGGGGAAATACTCTGCCAATCCTCTCGCGGCCACGGCTGCAAGGGGGACTGGCCCTGCCGGAGCCAGAGCTATTTCTGATGCACCAAGCAGCAGCTCCATTCGTCAGCCTCCTGAGAGACCCCCACAAATATCCCAACAAGTCAGTGGAGACCTTCTATGCATGGGCAGCGTCCATTGGGTTGACACCGTCCAAAGACCACCTCCCATACATCCAACTGGGCATGGTTCGAACAGCGGGACTAACGTTCCTGGGATGGTGAGCGAAGGCACACTCATATATCCAGCGGGTGGCCCCGCAAGTGGCCCCCCCGAAAGACCGGGACCAGTTACCGCTGTGGCACTCTGTCTATTTCCGGAATGAGTACAACTGCTCCTACTACAACATGAAGATCCAAAGGGGCGTACCGACGTGGGGTCACTTCCAATCTCTAGAAGATGTGAGGTTACCGAATGTTGTGCCTTCTACCTGGAAGGGGGTATACAACCATGGCGGACGGCTCCTAAACAAAATCCCGTCGAAAGGGGGGTTTCATACCCCCACGGTCCACGTTCAAAACTGGACTAGGGCGTGGTTGCTACAGTTCTATGCATCGCGAAACCAGGGGTACGCGATCCACAAACACTTGAGGTATGGGAACAATGGGCAAACGCACAGCTACCGCCAAGGGTGAAGGACTTTGCACAAAGAGTGTTGTGGCACAAACTTACGGTACATGAAAGGGTCTACAAGAGGTCGGGCCCGGACAAGTGCCCGATATGCTCGCAGAAGGAATCAATCAAGCACGCTATGGTGGAAAGCTCCATGTTCAAGGCGGCGGCAGCGGTAATACAACACAACTTTGGCCCAGTGGCAACCGGGGACGAGAAATCCCCAGTCCGGGAAATGATGGAGTCCGACCATCAGGAGTGGTTGCTAAGCACGGACCAAGGCTGGGCAATGTGGTCGGCAAGAAGTGCCCACTGGCGATACCGATGTGAAGTTAAGGCAGGAGTGTCACCAGTGTTCACATCATATCCGACGACGTGGCTCCAAGAGCTGTGTGAATGGATTGGGTTTTACTCAGGAGAACGCAGGGAACAGTGGAGAGGTTTCAAGCAATCACTGGAGCAACTTCGGGACACGGCAGTGCAGCCACCACAAGGGGATGTACGCATAAACAAGGGGTTAAGTGCGTGGTGGCAAACACATATGGAGTGTTTCACACAAGATCGGAACGCCAACACACGTAACTGGCAAAGGGAAGCAGAACCACACCCGAAGCGCCCGAGGCAGGCAGGCCCGGGAGTGCTGCAAGGTGTACAAGACCTCATTGCAGAATTTGTAGCGAAAGGGTACAGAATTGTATACACAGACGGGTCCTCAAAAAGATTGAGCCACAGAGACACACGCAGGGCAGGTGGCTTCGGTGTATTCGCGACAGAAGATGAACAAGGGCGAGAAGTGCGTTTCTGCGGCTACGTACCGACGCGTCACAGGCAAACAAACAACGGTGCGGAGCTCTGGGCAGCACTTGAAGCCCTACAGGGGTTGTGGGTGCCGAAACTGGCAATCCTCATCGACTCATAGTATCTGCAACTAGGAGCGACCGGCACAGCACAACACTGGAAGTCAAAAGGATGCACGACAACATCCGGCAAGCAGCAAGTCCACATGCCCGTCTGGGAAATGCTGCTTCAGGAAGTGGCAAAGCCAGGCAAGGAAGTCAGGTGGGAATACGTCCCAGCACATGTCAACGTGCAAGGGAATGAGGTGGCGATGGACTGGCGATGGAAGGCATGTGCTCCAGTCCGCCTTGGTCCCAACAAGTCCCACAGCAATCATCATCCGGATCGGAATCCACGGTGGGGTTGAGAGGAGGGTGTGCATCTGAATCAGAGGACACCAAAGCGCTGTGGTCATCCCTGGGTATGGTACCCATGGACAGTGATGAACTGACAGGAGAAGCATCCGGGGAACCGGCACCACACGAAACAGAATCATGCAACTGGGAAATGGGAGGTTGGGGGGAAGATATGTCTGAACAAAAAGAATGTGAATCACAGTCTTTCAGCACGGATGTGAGTGACACAAGGCGACAGCATAAGAACCGAAAGTTCAGGAAAAGCAGAAACCCAGGACAAGGCCGCTAACATCTGTGGTCATGGTCCTCGCATCTTGACTGCGGTATCTCCACAGGTATCATACCTGCAAATGCATGAATGCCCGAAATCTGCGTCCTGGCGCAGAGGAATTGTTGACGTGAGCTCCGCGTTCTGTTGCGAAGCACGGCTGTGAAGAAGCCCAGCAGCGGCAACGGCTGTGTACAGACACAAACTCTGCATCCTGTCGCGGAAGAGCTCTCTGGGGTGATGCCGCCAAGAAAGCCAGGGGAGAGGCGGGGGCCACATCAAGTATCGACATGGTCCTTACACACAAGTCAACCCAGCCTCCAAGAAAGTCAAGCCCCAGCAAGAACGCCAGTGTTTCAAGGTGCAAGCACTGAGCCAGCTAGACGCCATAGCGGAAGAAGGGTTGAGAGTTGTCAATGCAGAGCTGACCACTATGGCCTGGGCCCGTAATCAGCAGATCTGGCTTCGACTGGACCAACCACACAGCACAAGGATGCACTGTGAAATCGTGGAAAATCATGGAGAGCCATTGCTGATGAACAACCAAGAACTCTACTCGGTGATGGTCCAAATCAACTGGACCCTGAAGACTTAGGCTCCGACGAACATGCAGATTCACTGGCGACCCAAGAGTGCAGGCAAGTGGCATCCGTTCCAATGGGAGGCAATCCTCCACTGTCCGACGGCAGAGGGCCACAGAGCGGTGCCTTCCTCTGTGAGCAGAATTGGAGGCTGCCTGCATGTGTGGCTGACGGGCCGAGCTGATCTCATAAGGCTGTTCCAAAAAACGCTCTTTAGGCAAGCAGACCTAGAATCCGGAGACGCTGTACGGTTCCTCGACACGTTGCTGAGCACAACGCCATGCGAACGGCGATATGCCTGACAGGAGCCAGCAAACAGGGAGGGGTGTAACATGAGGCAGAGACACTGGGAAGGGAGGGATAGAGAGAACGGGTGGGGAGGGTGAAAAGGAAGAAAAACCCCCTAGGGAGGGTGAAAAGGAACAAAAAGCCCCTTGGGAGGGTGAGAAGGGCGAGACACTGGGAGAGAGAAAGGGCGAGACACAGAGAGAGAGAGTGGGCGAGACACACACACACAGAGAGAAGGGCACAGAGAGACACGCCAGAGAGAAAGAGACCCGCAGAGCGAGGATTAGAGACCAACCGGCACTGTGGGAGGGTGGTGGGTGCGAGCTGAACCAGATGTACTGATGGCCAATGCCAAAGCACCATCAAAAGCCACCTGGAGTGGTACAGAACTGGTCTGCGCTGCAGTGCAGCAAGGCTAAACGCTGAACTGTGTGGTGATGCCCATGCGCCTGTGACACGGGGGCGTATCCGAGCCCAGCATCCGTTGCCTCATGGACCCCCGGTTGCAAAGGAAGAGAAAACCCCTTGGGAGAGTGAAGAGGGCGAGACACACAGAGAGAGAAAGGGCGAGACACAGAGAGAGAGTGTGTGTGCGAGACACACACACAGAAAGAGAAGCCCACAGAGAAAAAGGCCAGAGAGGGAGAGAAGACCCGCAGAGCGAGGGTTAGAGACTAACCCTGTAACCGGCACTGTGGGAGGGTGGTTGGTGCCAGGTGATCCAGATGTACAGATGGCCAAGGCGAAAGCACCATCAAAAGCCTCTTGGAGTGGTACAAAACTGGTCTGCGCTGCAGTGCAGCAAGGCAAAACACTGAATTGTGTGGTGGTGACCATGCGCCTATGACACAGGGGCGTATTCGAGCCCAGTATCCGTTGCCTCATGGCCCAAGCAAAGGTGTGGTGATGACCATGCGCCTGTGACACGGGGGCGTATGCGAGCCCAGTATCCGTTGCCTCATGGCCCCCAAGCAGAGGGGCACAGGGCTTCAAAGCAACGGGCCTCGCACAACAATTGCGGTCCGAGGGATACCTCATCAGTCACAAGTTTTCACTAAACACGTGCAAGCATGTGGCCTCAATGGGCACAGACATTGGGGCACAAGCACGCAGAATTGCCCCAAACCCTTTGGCCATTACAGACTGTGTTACCAGGTGGGTCAAGTTAGCTTTCCCCCATTGCACCCGCAACACTTTTCGGCGAATTCTTCGCAGGTTGGTGTGGTAGGGTAGGCCCAGGAACGTTGCGTTTGTGTTCTGGGCTGGCACGTGTGCGTGGGTGACCACGGGCCTGCGGCGGACAGCACACACACTCATGGTGGCGGGCAAGGGGATGGCGGCGGCACAAGGGGGGGGGGGGGGCTTCGTGCACACCAAACCGGTTCCCTTGTGCCCGCCCCATGTTTTTGTGGATGCAGCTACAATGCTAGCGGGCAATTTCATGGTCGGGTGTGTGTGTGTGTGTCGACCTAGAGGTGCAAGAATCAGGCGGTGCCCTGTCTCGATGACCTCATAGCAAAGCGCTGAGGTGTAGGGTGTGGTGGTTGGGCTGGATGAGGCAAGGCCATCAGGGTGCGGGTAGTCCAGTTGCATCTGGACAACGCCGCGCAGGGGCAGGGTGGTTTTGAGAAATCCGATAGCGTGGGGGTTTTTGAACCCCCCCCCCCTTTTTTTAAATGGTTTGTGGGGGGTTTTTAAGGGTGTTTTCCGACGTAGACACACCATTTGTGCGCAAAATTAATTTGGTGGTATCCTTTTGGATTGAACATCCAAAGTATTGTGCTTGCCCCCAATTCAGCCACTTTTAATTTTGTCCCCTTAGCTAGGGACCGCCCATAATGCAAGGGTGACGTAGCATTTCCGCCCTTTTTTGGCCTCCCGAGAAGGCAGGGGCAGGGCGGTCCTTAGTAATGTCTATCCCCCCTTTTGTGGGGATCCCCGAGAAAGCAGGGGTTACGTTGCAATTCCGCCCTCTTTTGGGCGCCCGAAAATTTTGTCCCCTTTGCTCCCCGGCCCACTTGTGGGCCAATTCTGATTGTGCCCCCCGCTTTGAAGCGGTGGGGACCCCCCAGGCGGCAGGGGTTATGTAGCCAGCTTGCCCACTTGTGGGCCACTTCTGATTATGCCCCCCGCTTTGAAGTGGTGGGGACCCCTCAGGCGGCAGGGGTTATGTAGCCACCTTGCCCACGTGTGGGCCACCTTTGGTTCTCCCCCCCCGCTCTGAAGCGGTGGGGACCCCCAAAGCGGCAGGGGTTATGTAGCCACCTTGCGCACTTGTGGGCCACTTCTCATTCTGCCCCCCGCTCTGAAGCGGTGGGCACCCCCCAGGCGGCAGGGGTTATGGCGCCACCTTGCCCACTTGTGGGCCACTTCTGATTATGCCCCCCGCTTTGAAGCGGTGGGGACCCCCCAGGCGGCAGGGGTTATGTAGCCACCTTGCCCACGTGTGGCCCACCTCTCGTTCTCCCCCCCGCTTTGAAGCGGTGGGGACCCCCCAGGCGGCAGGGGTTGTGTAGCCACCTTGCCCACGTGTGGGCCACCTTTGGTTCTCCCCCCCGCTCTGATGCAGTGGGGACCCCCAAGGCGGCAGGGGTTATGTAGCCACCTTGCCCACTTGTGGGCCACTTCTCATTCTGCCCCCCGCTCTGAAGCGGTGGGCACCCCCTAGGCGGCAGGGGTTATGTAGCCACCCTGCCCACTTGTGGGCCACCTCTGACTCTGCCCCCCGCTCTGAAGCGCCGGGGTTCCCCCAGGCGGCAGGGGTTATGTAGCCACCTTGCCCACTTGTGGGCCACCTCTGATTCTGCCCCCCGCTTTGAAGCGGCGGGGTTCCCCCAGGCGGCAAAGGTTATGTAGCCACCTTGCCCACTTGTGGGCCACTTCTCATTCTGCCCCCCGCTGTGAGGCGGTGGGGACCCCCCAGGCGGCAGGGGTTATGTAGCCACCTTGCCAGTGGGCAGGGCACAGCACCAGGGTGCACCAGCAGCACTGTGTGCAGCGCATAGCGCAGAGCACCACGATAGTGCGCATGCACTGCCAGCACATAGCACGGCACACAGTGCACTGCAGGGTGCAGCACGCACCGCATCGACGGCAGCGCAAAGTGCGCGACAGGGCACCACACACAGTGCACAGCACCAACGAGCACAAAGCACGGCACACAGTGCACGACGTGCAACAACGCACAGTGCATAGCGCGCGGGGCACAATGCGCAGGGCCCAGGACCACCGGGGCCCCTGTGCCACGGCTGCCATGCCACTCTGCTCTCTATGGGACTGCTAGTGTGGCAGCCCCCCCCCCCACCCCAACGAATCGCCCCCCTGGGGCGCCCGACGCCGTAGCGCCGGCGTCTTCTGGGGGAGTGTCCATGCCTGACGTGGCGCACGGGAGGGCGAGCTCGGAAGAGACATAGTCTTGACCGACTCGTCCCTCTATTCCGCCGTGCACCACAGGCGGGGGCCTCAATCAGCCCGAGGGGAGGGCGCAAAACTGCGAGATCGGCCCTTCCGCCAGCCCCTCGACCTCTGTACATAGGCTCATGGACAATAAAAGCGCAATAACCCTCTTGGTGTGTTATTTTCACCTTATTTGGATTTTTTGAGGGGAGGGGGTGTGCTCCCAAGGGTGCCAGAGCACGCTGAGCAGCTCAAAAATGGAAATTCCGAAACGGTTTTTTTCAAAATATTTTGACCATTCAAAAAGATCAAATATCCTATTTTATGCGTTTGGACGGGCGCAAGGGGTTGGGGCACAACTTGGTTGTGCATTTTTCTAGATGTGCCAGGTCAAAAATAGAAATTCTGAAAACCGATTTTTTTGATATTCTGACGATTCTCAATGTTCAACCATCCCACGTAAAGCATTTTTTAGACTCTCTTTTTGTGTTTTTCACCTCGAATTCTATACATAAGCTCATGGACAGTAAAAGTGCAATCCCCTCTGTATGTTTTTTTACCCTATTTGGGTGTTAGAGGGGGGATGGGGGGCTTGTGAATGACTTCGTGCCTACCTAACTAACTGACTATGCTCCCTCCCTTTGCAAGGTGTCTTGCCGATAAGCATTAGAATTTTGGAAAGAAGGAAGTGCTCCCGCATCCCCATAGATAAAATCTCCAACTCTTTCTCCGTTGGTTGCCGGCTATCCGCTGTTCCATCCCGACTGTGTTTTTTGGCAGCGGCTTCGGAAATTGAGCAGAGTGAAGTAGCCACTTGTCCTACTCCCCCACCCGGAGATGCCATATGAGCCAACTGGCCCTCGTGTGGGCCACCAACCCATCATTCTTTGCGGGTAAACCGCTGGCCACCATGCACGGCCGAAATGCTCACCAAGCCATCATTCGGAGACTTAATTCATGCTGCTTTGGATGGATTAAATGCCTCCTCTTCCCCGGGGGTAGATGGTTTTAAAGGCCACATTTACAAAACGTGTGCCTCTCATTTTGCTCCTTCAATGTATGGCATTTGCTAACAGCTTTTATGCACACCAAACATCCGTGATACCTGGTCCTTAGCACTCTTCAACCCCATCCTTGGGCTCGTTGACGTTTAGGGCCCGAGGCCATTGGTCCTCCAAAATTTCAACAACAAATGGATTGTCAACTATGGCGGTGCAACTTGAGGATTTCACTGTTACCCCCATCCACCAACATGGTTTCATAAAAGGTTAGTGCATCCTTGTCAATTTGGCAAGCATTTGGTTCATGGCCAGCAGAATGACTCTTAGGAGGCCTTAATTGCCCGCCCTGGTGACCCTCAAGAAGTCGAATTTGTTACCCCGAACTGGGGTGTTTTTTAGGGTATGAAATGCAGGGGGGGGGGGGGTCACAGTTTCAGTTGGTGTTTTAAAAGCCATTTTTTGAACCATACGAATGTTTCAATTCTAAGTAGTCAATTTCAACCCCCAAATTAGCCAAATTCCAAAAATGAAGCGAAATTTCACCACTCCTTTGAAATTGGCCGATATCATACCCCTTTTTCATGCATTTTTTCTCTCATGAGACGCGAAATTTCGCCACTCTTTCATTTTCGTACGTTCTGATACCCTTATTGTGTATTTGTATATTTGTGTGCTAATTTGATTTCATTTGTCCCGAAATTTGTGCCTTTGATGAATTTTATGAACATTCCGACAATCTTGACATGCAGTATGTTCCCTGTTCTGAGGCAAATATGTGAGTATTTGCTTTGAGGTGACCACAGGACATGGATCCGGCACTGCTAAGGGTGGTTGTGGCAAGTCGTGAGTTTCAGAACATTGATGACCTCATGACGGATGTTGCCCATGGGGGCTCTGCAAGGTTATTGGCCGTCTGGGCCCTGGCAATGCGGACAAATCGAAGATCACAGAAGGACTTTACACGGTTGCTGTTTGCCCATGGAATACGGAAGAAGCCCCGCCGGTACAAATCAATTGCTATGCTTGTGGCGAATTCTGAGAAAGATGGCAGCCCCTCACGCACAGTCCCAGGATGTACCAATGCCTATTTCATTGAGCCGGAGGACCCGCCGATTGTTGGCTCCCACAAGACTTGTGCATGCAGCTATGCCCTCACTTACTGCCAATGCACGAGAACAAGCAACTTGGCTTTGGCAAAGCATGCAGAACCACCATATGGCGCTCTGGTATGACAACTGGGTGAAAAAGAATTATGGGGTGGACCCGCTGCATCCTGACCACTCCATAAATTGCACAGCCGTGGCCGTGTTACATTTGCTAGCCATACCACCATTTCCGGGTCATGTCTCACTACTTGATGCCGTTCGGACAATTGGGGCGCGTGTTGATGCTTTACAACTTCGTCATGCGGATCTGTTTCGACGAGTTTATGCTCTTCCTGACATGATTCAGCGTACCTTTGTCAGAGTCCCCGTGGACATTGTGCGGCAAAATGTGCTATCTCTTCGTTGGCAACCAATGATGCTGTCTCAACTACGGTGTGGAACCAAACTAGACCACTTGAAACTCCTAAATACAATCCGGCATGTGCAGCAGGCAACTCGTCATGATTTACCACTGTGTGTGGATATGAAGATTCACTATGAGCTCTTGAAATACCTGAATGGGCAGAGTTACACATCATGGAACTTCCAGTTGCACTGGTCAAGCCTCCCCCTCATCTACGGGGTTTGGCACCCGTACAAGCATATGATCACCATGCTTTACCGCAACGTTATGCCCATTATCTGTCTGATTGAGAGAGTACACACCGATTTCAAGGAAGGGGATGCGGCACCAACAAAGGTCAAGCTGCTTCATATGGAGAAGACAATACTGGCGCTTTGTCTTAATGCTGGCACTTTTCTACCAAGAGTTCAGGCCAAACTTGATGCATTCGCCGTTGCGGCGCAGAATGGACCATTGAACGACATGCAGTCTAAAAGCAAGGAGCTACTTTTGGGGTTGAAGTTGTTGTTGAAGGAGTATTGCCCTGCTGCATTTAGGATTGGTGTCCTTGTGAGAGACTGCAATTGGGCTGGTAGGGATCCGGGAAGTGGGAAGAATGCCTTGGCAGTGCTGGAGCTTAGTGGAGTCCTGTTTGTTGGTTATGCTTTCTTTGGTGGGGGATCAATGGGAGAATGTGGAGCACATCAAGACGTTGGTTGGTGCTCTGGTCACATGGCAGCGTTGGCACTCTCGAACGCCCGGTTGTATTCACATTGAGGAATATGGGGAGGCAATGTTGAGCAGGTTGTGTGCACAGTGCCGGATATGGACTACCATCACATCCCCAAGTGGCACCTCCGAATTTTTTGTAACACTGCGTCAGACCCTGACAGGGAGGAAGAACCTGCGGTTCTCAATGACAGAGAAGTGTGTGAAGCGGTATGGGTCCAATCTGAGGAAGTTTATTCTGAGTGTGTCTATTGCATCCTTGCCCATTGTACAATGGAAGCCGCCACCCCTTCGGGTAGTAGAAGCAGTTGTGTTGCGTAGTGTAGATGACCTTCGGTTTCCTAGTACATTTGCAGCCGTTCCACCACGTAGCGTTCTTTTCAGTGTGTTCCACAAATATATTAGGACCCTTTTTCGTAAGAATCCCCCAAGCGATGACCTTCTTACGGTTCTACAGCAAACAGTGCCTCCATCAACGATTGCTGGGCAACGGAATCTGGATATCCAGAGAGTGATGCAAATTACCTGCCCGCCGAAGCCCAAACCCAAACCCAAACCCAAACCAGGGAAACCGGTTGCACAACCAGGCGCCCCTCACCCCCCCCCCCCCCCCCAGACACGGTGCACCCATCGCCAAACCTGCCCCAAGGAATCCGAAACCACCAGCCAAACTTGGCCCACAGCAACCGCAGAATAGGGTGCAGCCTCCGAATAGGGGGGGGGGGTGCGGACAATGCGAGCGATGACGAGGATGAGGGCCCCGAGGTGGCCTTGTTTGCAGTGCACGGTGACAGCTATAACAGTAGTGTATCAGATGATGACGACATAGTAGCTATTCTGGATGAAGAGGAGGTTTTTGGACAGGATACTTCACAATGGGACTGACATAGATTGTTGCCTTCACAATGTACCAGATGCTGTCCCTTGATCTTGGTGTTTTTGCTTGGAGTGGCGAAATTTCGCCACATTTGAGATATTTGGTGTTTTCAATATTGTTTTTAGCACATTTTGGTATGAGACGCGAAATTTCGCTTCCTTTTGGGTTTTGTGTGTTTTGAGCCTGTTTCCCACAGGGTATTGTTACACTGCTGCCACTTGTACCACTGATGTGCTATTCATTTTTGTGTGTGATCCCGACTCTCATGATTTTGCCTGTTACATTTTGCTGAGACTGTCATGATGTGTGATTTCAGCTGCTCTGAGCAGAATTCCTAGATTTCCCCTTGCGGAGGCTAAAATTTGAGAATAACTGGTCCGGAAACAAGCAAATCACCACTGTCTATGGATGTGATCCTTGCCCAGAGTACCCTGATTTCCTCCAGGCCCCCACTGTCATGTCATCTGTACCCCCAAAATCAAACACCAGTGTGCTTGTGGCCCTGGAGCCACCCGTATCATCACAACCCTCGCAGGGGTCCTTTGAGGGCCCCAGACGGAATCCGCACAGCCGGGGGAACAAGAAGGCCACTGCGAAAACAGTCACTCTAGCAGATGCCGTACAGAAGACAGTGGTGTTATCCCACAAGGTCCTGCGGGTGGATGTCAACCGCGAGCATGGGCAAATCCGGAAGGTCAGCGAGACCAGACTAAAGCTGCGGCTGGAGGATTTGGCAAGGGTACCTCCCGTGGGGATCATTAAGGGATTACTGGTCTGGCCTGACAATTGTATGTTTCTGCACTTGCTGCTACACGTTTGTCGTTTGTGTACTGGCCCGGGGACCAATTTTTGTCTGTTATTGCCTCAGTGGGTAGCTTCTGGATCATTGGTGGTCAGCATGTCTTTTGTGCGGCGAGGAGACTGGCCAGTGAATGCGAGAAAAAGAATCTGGACCCTTTGAGATGGCAACTGGAGTTTGAGTGTATGGTTCTGAAGTGGGATACCCCCTTGCGCCAGAGGAGACGCCTAGCCGGCCACCAGCAGACAGCACAGCTGTCAGGCACAGGAGCATGCATGAGTGAGAGGGCAGTGCTGCTGATGGAGAACTTGGAGGAGCCTAAGAATGCTGATCTCAGTCTCACTGACGTGTGCCGCCAAATGTTGGAGGAGGCCGGCCTGACAACTGATGAAGGAAGCCTGGTGTGTGATTGCTGCTCTGATGCGCATTACTGTCCTGAGCCCGAAAAAATTTGGTTGTATGCCCTGTAGGATTCTGTGGCACGACGCTGGCTACCCTTGGCTAGAATGATTGACACAACTGGCTATACAGCAATTGATGGAATACGCAATTTCAAGAACAGGAGGATCCCCTTGTCACTTGGATCATTCAAACCGTTGGAGGGGCTTATTGGACCATACCTTGCACAGTGTGCCAGATACATGGAGACTCCACGAGCCACTGTTGCAGGCTTGGCTAAAGTGGCACGTGAATGTCAACGGGAAATGCGATGGGGCTGGATTGTTATGCATCCTGACTGTCCAGAGGAATTGGTTCACCCATCCCGCAGTATGTTGTGCAGGCATCCTGAATTGCACTATGAAATCATCGAATTCTGCCGATAGTGGCGAAATTTCGCGTCTTAGGTGAAAACACGGTCTGGACACCCAGTTTTTCTCTACAACAGGAAATACATCCGAGATTGCTACCCTGCAGTGTCATATCAAGGGGATTGGTGCATTGAAATTCCGCTGTGCAGACTGGGTGTACACTGATGACATGCCTATGCCTCCCTGGGACTCTGTGTGCAAGGCCGAATTCTGGACATCCTCAAAATATGTAGACTTCAGGAGCCACCTCGCCAGACCTCGGAATTCCTTTGACATTGCCAGCTCCGAAGGGAATGTGGTTCACTTGAAGACAGTCTTTGGTTCTGGTGCAGATGCTACTCGCAGTGAGTCCCCCTTTCAGCTTTGTCTTCTGAATCCTACTACCATTTTGAATGCTACTGTCGTTGGGTTGCCGTTCATACTGGCTGTCATTGAGGTTCCAAAGGGCTGGTCCATGGGTCTACCACCTCTTGCTGTGCGACATGTTTCAATGGGAAAACCACTGGTGGTTGCTGGTGAATTGGCGGACGTTCGAATCATCATGAGCCAGCTGCCGACTGACCTAGCTGAGGAGGGAGCGAATCAGGTGAGTGTCATGGTGTACAACACTGGCAGCTGCAGTCCGAATTTCACTATGATGCAATCAGTGATGACAATTGTCACGTTGACTCCAATTCCAAGGAAGGTACATTTCCCCCTGTGAATTGGTACCCCAAATCAGCCAAATTCGAAAAATGAAGCGAAATTTCGCCACTCCCGCCATTTTGCCCAATTTGCACCATCTGTTTAGCTGCCGATGTACGTTACGTTCAGTGAAGGCCCATTACCTAGTACCCTGTGTCCTGAGGCTGTTCAATGGGTGCTGGAGGTTGTGAAAGTCCCGATGAATCTTACAAACTGGGTGCTGGTGGGGTCTTCCTCTCCAAATCTAGCTGTTCAGCTTCACATTCGTCTCAAGTCGTAAATTTCGGTTGTATTTGGTTTCCTCAAAGCTGCGGTTGATGAACTACCTAAAGAAACTATTGAGCTCACAACTGGTACTTTAAGAGAGGCTGACTCTCTGGCCCCAATCTACTGGGAGTTTGTGTTGCCACAACTGGACAAGGGTGTGCCTGTCGACAGGACTGGAATGGCTTATGTACCTGATGACCCTGATGAGTAGGACTGCATGGATAGTATGACGGACGTGGATGCCAAGCCCAAGGGAACCCCAAAGCCGAAGGCATCTAAGCCAAGGCCCAAGAAGGGGGCAGCCAGCAATCCCCCCGGTGTCGATGCAGGTGGCAGTGCCGAGCCCCAAGCAACGCCTACCAAAAGGGCTCAATCACCCTCTGTTGAGGCTCCAGCGGCGCAAGATGATGAGGAGCAGACACAGCAGACACAACAGCAGAGTCAGCAATTGGTCACGCCGAACAAAGGCAATACACATCCACTGTTTGAGCCGAAAGGACAGTCACCGTCACCAGAGGGATTGGAGAACTTTGCGAATTTGGTGAGTGGTGGGACCGCACCAACAGCCCAGCCACAGCAGCAAGCTCAAAAAGGAACGCGTTTGGGGAACAAACGACGACGGTGATTTGGTGTTGACTGCTATGATGAGACGATGGTGACTGCAGAAGCACCATCCTCTGAGCAGTCATGTTGAATTTTATTTTGTGTCCGACTTTATTTGATTTGTTATTCTGACACACCCTTTGTGGGTGTTGGCACATGGAATTGCCTTTTGTAGGCAACATTTGGTAGTTTCTGTGATGCATGTTTGTGTATTGATTGATTATAAAGAGTTCCTTATTGTTCGATTCGTATGTCTGTGATATTTTGTATCAATCTTGTACTGTGGCAAGCAGGCAATGCACTGACAGTATTTCATACCTCAATATACTGTATTTTGCCAAATGTGGCGAAATTTCGCGTCTCATTGAGATTTCCTTAACATGGCGGTGTGTTTCACCATACATCGGTGTACTGTTTCACAGTGTGTTATCTCCACACAACAGAACCCCTTCTGTGGACAATGCAATTTGTCCTTGAGTGCTATTTCTTTGAATTTGAATGCCTGTTTTGCATGATTTGCAGTGTCCTCAATTGCAGGCAAAATGGTCCAATTGGACAATATGGGGCATGATTTCAGCAAAAAATTTCATACGTTGTGCGCTGTGTGCAATTAGGGGGTAGTAATTCACCATTTTTTTCACCCCATGAATGTCCTTCATTTCGCAGACCCCCCCCCCCCCACCCCCCCGGGCAATTAAGGCCTCCTAAGTGACTTGCGATCTACTGCCCCGTGGACTTCAAAAACGCATTTGACTGTGTCTCTCACGACCATGCAAAAGCTTTCTTCCTTGATATGTGCATTCCGCAAGAACTCATTAATCTCATTTCGCTTTTCACAACACCCATTTGTTTGTTAATTAGGGGGCACACACTATTCTCACATTGTATCAACTCTATCTCAGGGGTAGATAGGGTTGTCCCCTGTCCCCACTACTTTTTGCCTTGCTTATTGCGCCTCCGGCCACAAAGCTCTCTGCTACTTCCACACACATCCAAGTACTTTTGTACGAGGATGATTTGGTGATTATTATCAGAGGTACCCCGGACAAGACGGCCTACTTGTTCTCTTTCGATTGGGGAACCGTTAAACCTTCTCACGCTACACAAGCCTACATGTTAATCTTGGCACATATGCCGTGCTACTGCCGTGCACATGGGATGCTGTATACCGGCTGCAGTTGCTCCCCAGAGGACTCAAAATCCAAGAATCATATAAATACCTTGGTATATACAGTACAGTTCAGCCAAGTTACACCCCCGAGCAGGCATAGTCCCATGCTCTTCAAAAAGCCATGGGATGGGTGTTCGCAATGCATACCCGATCCCTTTCAGTCCCAAAACATGCCTAATTGCCCACGTTGTGGATTTTACCACTCCTAATTTACCCTGCACATGCAGTGTTTCCCTCAGCAGCAATGGTGGGCACACTGTCCACAATTTATCATGTGGCACTGAATCTCAACTCATGGGGGATCATTTTCGATATCCTGGCTCACCCTCCTTCCAAAGGGGGATACAGAGGGAGCGTTCGTGCGCAGGGCGCGCGCAGGGCAACTTTTTGGGCTACTTGTGATTCCTACCCCTGTTTTGGGGGTGGATTCTACCCCTCGGATGGGTGAGTGGGTGGGTGGGTGGGTGGGATGGGGCAAATTGGGATGATTTCTCCTCGTGGACTTGCCCCTTTCCGGTTGGGGATAAACCCTTTCCACTTGGGGATATGGACCGGCCCCTTTCCCTCACCTACTGTCCCCCAATTCACCCAGTGTGATGCATTTCAAGGCTACAAGGTGCATCTATGTGTATTGTGAAACGGGCATGCCGAGCTGGGCACATGGTGATACATTTAGCGTGTCTGTTGTGGAGCATCACTTTCTGCCCCTCGTGTCCTCAGACTTCTTTTGCTATTTGTTTTGGAGTTGAGCATTGGGGACAGGGTGTTCTACACCATGTCTATTGGGCTTCGGGTACCCGCGAAGGTGGTTGGCCTTTTGCACAATGGGCATGTGGAGTTGGAGTATGATCAAGGTGCTGTGCAAGCCGTCAATCATTGATGCCCCATGGACTCCATCTCCTTTGGTATCCCTTGTCTCGCGTCTCCACCACCATCCCCATCAGTTCCCGCAATTGACGTCCCTCCGAAAGTTCCTTTGGACCCCCTTGTTGATGGAAGCCCCATTCGCGGTCGCTCCCCAACACGACTACCATCACATTCCCCAGCCAAAGGCTTCATTGGGTATTGGTGAACTTGGGGATTGAATCTGGGAAAGTCATAATAAAAGTAGCGTGCAGGGCACGCGCAGGGCAAACACCCCCCCACAGCTTGGCCCCCCCCACAAACTTTTCTATATTGGCAGCACTCCACTCCATTTGTGAAGTATGTCCATGGTCCGCTATCAGTGCCTTAAATCCTGGGCACCACGTTCTAGCCCCTTGCAAATGACTTAGGAATTAAAGTCTCAATGAACAGCCTGCCCTACTTCCAAATGGGATCCAACGTGATTTGGAACACCATGCCTTACTTGGGTTGGTGCGCCAGAGCGTACACCCTCGTTAAAAAGGATTTGCTTCTCCATCAATATTTACAATACGACATATCACATGCATTGTCCAGCACGGTGCTGTGAGGCACCCCCATCAATAGTACCATAGATTGGACAGGGTGGGTGGGGTTATTTGCATTGCTTGTCTTAAGAGTGGGACGATTGCCCCCCTCTGCCCACAGGTGCTGCTTCTGCCCCTTGGCATCCCCCATGCCGGCGCTGGCATGGGCATGCGGCCTGGACCCGCTATCCAGCATGGGTTGGTGGGGGGATCAATGGTCGGTATCGATCGACTGAATGTCCCCGCCATAGACACTTTCGCCCGCCATTAGCCCAGTGGTTCTTGCACATTGCAAACGTGTCCTCTTCTTTGTTGAGGTGCCCCACTATCGTATGTAAAGTAGCAAATTCGCTGGACGGTATGTTCGCTGCCTGTGCTGTTAACCTGCGGTAGATCATTCCTCGTGAGATCCAATAGTAAGCGTTGGCCAAAGGCAGACTGCATGCACTAAATTCTTGCGCACATCTTTCGGGCTGCTATGCATGGCACTCCTTCGGCCCTACCCCACGATGCGGCCTTGTAGTTTCACTTAGAGGGGCTGGTGAGGGGCAACACACATGGTTTTGGGAAACAAGCTGCGACTAGGCACAGCTGCAGTCTGTTGAGCAGGAGCAAGCGCCGTCTGTCTCAGAAGCACTGCTGTTGCAGCTGTTGTTGGCCATAGAGGTTTCTGGTTCTGACCCCTGAGAGTCCGAGTCGGGCCGTCAAGTGCGTGTGGCTGAATAGCATCTAACATTCCCGCAAATAGTGGGGGCAGGAGTCCCAGGCTGATAGGACATTGTACCACTTCTTGCAGAACTTTCCTGAGGACGTGCTGCAGTGTGCTTGGTACTTTGTAGCACAGCAAACAATCCAGTTGGCATAGACTGCTGACCAGCCCAGAATCTCGGCACGGGATGTTAGGGAGGCTGTTGGGTCAGGTCATACTCCACAAGCCTCTGTACTGATACTGGTGAATTGTTTGTTGAAAGAATGCTGTGTTAATGATGTCAACAGCGTCTACCAGTGATAAAGTACACGGTGGATGGACTCGAGTTCTCCATCCAGCGGGCACTAGACTTCCAGAGGCTTCCATTGGGATTGATGATAGCAAACTCAGAGCCTTTTCCAGGGGGCCTGATGGATGAAATCCTTTTGTTTGGGTGGGAGCTGGAGCTTATGGAAAGCAGTCCAAATGTCATCGGATTGTTGTGGCGTTAGCGTGTGTGGTTGTGACAGTATGTCAACCATCGGACTTCTTGTCCATTATGTTCATTGTGTCAAATTTGGTATGATACTGTGAGGAGAGCTTGTGCTTGGTGGTGTGGGAGGGGTGCACTGTGATTGAGTGGATGGTGAGGTAACTCCTTTAAGCCTCCGCCTATAAATGTGTTCCCATGTTGGGGCCAAGTATGAAAAAAAAAAGATTCATCTTCTATCAAGTGCCCGACAGTCAATACACCCATCCTGATTAGATGACTACAAGCAGCGGGTGAGCTGTAGAGCACACGGGACAAATATGTCGTACTTAGACTGTCAGCTTGATCCGGTCCATCTGACAAAGCACTTACGAGGAACATGTGAGTCTGAGCAAAAAAACAGTTTTGCACTGTGAGGAAGTCGGAGGGCTGTACTGCTGCTTCGATATGCCAACAACTGTGGATTGTGATGGCTGTTGACTGTTGCCAATGAGGGACCATGTTCTTTCCTTCCACAGGTGCTTCTTCCCCAAAATATGTCTGTTGAGCCAGCATTCCGGTTCATTGTCCCCATGGCGATGGGGGGCGAAGGGAATTCCATTGATATCCCGGAAAGTCAATCCCGCTCATGCTTAGTTCAGCCCGAAAGTCACTCTGTGCTCCCAAGCTCTTCTCAACTATTCCAAACAAACTGTGCCGAACCCTTCCAACTCGAGCGACAAGTATCAGAGTTCACGGACTCGGAAATCGGGATGCCACGCCGCCGCGGAAATGCTCCAACACTCAATGTACCTGGAAGTCCTTCTGTGCTATCATCCAAACAATCGGCCCATTCATCCAAACAAACATGTTCCCAGTCCCCAAGCTCGGTCTCTCATAAATCAATGAACTCGCACAAATCTATGCAGAGCACCAACCGTATTCAACCAAGCGTAAACCGACAGAGAAGCCTAGATCCCAACAGCGTTGCAAGGCAGTCAAGCCACACATCCGTTGGGACAACGAATACTGCTGCAGACGAAGGGCTGAGTTTTCCAACCACAACCAGAGCGATCTGCGTCAAAGACTTGTACCACTGGTGCGCAACAATATGGGTTCTGCTGATCTTGCAGTTCAGCTGTGATTTTGGGCACCAAGGATTCCAGGTTTCACGTCCTTCAACATGGTGTGGTCTGGCACTGCTGATATATTCTGTGGTCTCAGCCCTCGCCATCTATTATGGCCCATCGGCCAGCCCGTATGCAGGGTATCTGCTAGCCATTGGCTCTGTGTTGATGACATGCCAAATGGCATTGCATTGGGACAGTCACATGGGCCAATTCAAGGACACCATTGGCGTGGAATCTGTGTGGCCGCGGGCTGACATGCTCCAGAATAGCACAGCACCTGGCTCCAAGATTGCATCGCTGTCCTCCCCAATAAGCTCATCAGCCTTTGGTTCCTCGCCTGTTGAGATCATGGACACAGCCATGCTTTTCGTCATCTTGTTCGAGAATTGTATGCAGTCCAGCTTCCTAACGCGTCTGGGCGTCCGGTTGACTGCCGTAGTGAGCGTGGTGCAGTGGTTAGTGATTGTTTGCTGGCCATTTGGAAACCCGAGCACACACCCCGCATGGCTTTGCCGCATAGTCGCCGCAGGGCTTTGGACAGCCCATCTCATTCGCTCCAGCTATGTGTGGGAATCCGACTTGAAACAGCAGGCCCAGGTCATCGACAACTTGCAAGAGACCTTGGCAGAGGTCTCCAAGAATCTGGAGGATCGTCAAACTGCCGACAGTGTACTGAACCATATTTTGAAGAACACCATGGCGGATGCTGGCGGATGCATCGAATTGTTTGTTGAGGAGAGTGGGTTCACCGACAGTGACGATGGTCTGCTTTCGAAAGCATCGAACATCTTGTTTAGAGGGATGTGGTGGTGCAAGTTGCGCGAAGCACTGCTGAAGATGGTAGCAGGGCGCTATGAGGCGGAGCCAAGTCATGTCGACATTCAACGTTTTGTTCGAGATTTTGTGAGAGGCCGAGACATGGAGCATGAATGCCCTGCTGATACGGTGGTGCTAGACCCCATGGTGTGCAACATCGTGCTGGACAACGCAGTGACCAATGCAAAGAGGCATGGGCATCCGGTAGATCCGCAAGTGAAGCTAACGGTATCCGTCACAGAAGACACGATGGTGCTCTCTGACGAATGCAGGCAGCTGGAGTCGGTGAAGGTTCGGTTTCTGGTTACCAATCGCGCGAATCCCAGCCGTCCAGCGCTTCAAAACCGCTGGTCATCGCAAGAAGCCTGCGCTCCCTTGCCCAAAGACTCGACACGTCCAACCCTGTCCGATGGATTGGGCCTCCAACACATCAGCATGGTGGCGAACGCGAGTGGCATGGTGGCACAGCTGTGGCAAGTGGGCCAAGAAGTATATTTCGAGCTGTGCCTCAACACCATGGTCAAACCCACGGAGGTATTAGAGGTGCAAGCCGTGCACGTAGCCCACCCCTTTCCAGCAGGATTGACCATCATGGGTCTTGATGACAGTGCTATCGCCCGGCGCACATTAAAGGTGAACCTGGATAGAGACGTCCCTACGGCCACAACTGAGATGTATGGAAAAGATATTGCCGAAGTGGAAGAGTTCAAGCGAGCTGCGCTGCAGCGTGCCGACATCCTAATCCTGGATGAAAACGTGGACTTGCCCGGTAATGAGGAGGCGGGGTCTGCGATTCTTCAGGAGCTCATTGCTGCCGGGTACAAGGGGTTCGCATGCATCCGGTCGGGCAACTCAGCGGCCTCGGACGTGGCGCAGTCCCTGGCAGCTGGGGCACATTGGCACGTTGGAAAGGAGGTGCCGATCTGTGATATGCTGCAGGAGATGAGGGTGGAGTACAACAATTTTCTTTCAAGGGAGGCCTTGAAGGAACCTGACGAACCCGAAGTCTCACCTTCAGGATCTCTGGCGGGGATGGCGTCGCAAGTGCAGTTTGCTATTGGCGCCCCCTCCTCAAGCGGACCCTCAAGCTCCCTGACTCGTACCCATAATTTGAAAACAAATGGCGTGATGTCTGCCGTCAGCAGCTCCTCACCCTTGCGCCGCGTATCCTTGTGCCTACCCTCAGATTCTGCTGCCAATTCTAAAATTACATCCTCCTTGGGGATCATCGGCACGCTGACTGCGCCCAACCACCTTGAAATTCCCCGTCAGGGCGAGGTGTCTTTTGCTGCAGAGTCGTCCGGTGCAGGCAGTGTCTATGGTTCCGTAAGCTTTGAAGGCTTTGCCAAACTTTGAGGCGCATTCTGCTCTATCACAAACGTCGAATCGATTTTCAATCTGTTTGCTGTATCATATTCAGTCAGGGGTTACGTTATACTATTGCCAAGTTCAAGGATTGCAGTGCCTCAATATGGTCAGAGGATTGCTCCTCCAATTATACCCCGTGCTTTTGCAGTCATTGTCTTGTGCAGCGGTCAGCAGTCTACCATGAAACAAGGAGTGTCAAGATGTGTTTGAAAATCCTCCTTCAATTTTCAGCATCACTTCAAAAATATGTTTCCTATGCCGGGAGAGAAATTGTGTTCACTGTCTGCCCTATCACAGACGTCGAATTGGTTCCTCCTACCCCCCACTTGCACCAGCACGGCCTTGTTTAAGCACTGCAGGGCGGACAAAGATATGTCCCTCTCTAGACCAGACCTGCAGCACTACCACCATGCAATCCCACGCCTGTCTACCCCCAATGGCGTGCAGAACCCCCGTTGTTCCCCTCCACTGGCCTCTGCCGCTCATTAGTTGCGGCCCGTGTGCCCAAACCGCCTGGCCCCAACCCTTCACCCATCTGGCGGGCCCATCCGTGCACACAATCACCCACCCCTCCCCTCCCAAAACTGACAGCCGTTTCACCACGCTGCCACGATACTCACCCCATTTCTGCTCCTTGACATTCACCTGCTTTGAGGGTGCTGACCTCGCGGTGCGCGCAGTGCGGCGCAAAACACATGACCCAGCCCCACGGGGGGGACGTCTCCTCGGTTCTGGTACGCGACTCCCCCCCCCCCCCCTCCCTGCCCTCCGGGCCAACTTAGTTGCCAAGGGTCAACAGCTACTGGACATACATATGGTGGCGCCAAAGGCGCCCGAAAAAAAAATTTCATTCCCCTTGCCCATTTTGTCCACTTTGCACCCCAACATTATCCTTGAACCCAACCTTGACTCTAATGCCCACCCCAACCCTCAGCCTACTCCTAATCCTACCCCCAAACCTTTCCCTTGACCCTAATCAAGACTGAATATTGGGACCGAGCTGGTGGGGGAGGTATCATCAGCTATGACTGGTGAGGGACATCAAGAATGATTCACACATTGATGGCTCTTGACAAAGTGGAATCGGCTTGCAAGTGAACCCCATCACCACGAGGCCCACTTTCAAGGCTTTTTGGACTTCTGAGGGGCCAAAATACCCCAAAATGGGCTCAAAATGGGCTCATTTCACCCGTTTGTGCACCCCAAATGGTCTAGGATGAGGTTTGGAAAAATGCGTTTTTGACCCATTTTTTACCCATTTTTGGTCCCAAAACAGCCCATTTCCAAGGCATTTTGGGATTTTCGGAGGACCAAAATGGGCCACCACAAGCTCAAAACGGTCCAAAAACACTTGTTTTAGCGTCGCACATGGTCGAGGATCATTTTTGAGAAAAGTCTTCTTTTTGCCCCTATTGGACCCTGTTGACCCATTTGGGCACCCACCTGTTTGGGCTTGAGCTCGCAGCTTGCCGCAACCTAGTGGGCCTAGGTATGGGGGTCTAGACGTCCATTTGGGCAATTTTGAGGGGTGGAAACCACAAAAAGTGGGGGGTTGCGGGTGGAGTAGGTGCCCTCGGAATCGCATTTTGAGCCATGTAGCCAAAGATATGGCCTATTCTTGGTTTGTGGCTGTCGGCATTTGGAGCTTCTGGGGGCCTTTTTGGGCCGTTTCCACGACATATCATGGAGTTAGAGGGCCGCAAAGAGCTCGTTGACATGGGGAAGTCAAGCCGCACGTGGAGTGTACCCACCGTTTCCCTTTGTTTGGCCGTTTTGAATGTGTTCCAGGGCTTTTTTGGCCCAAAAATGGCTGTTTTTGGCCCTAAACTGCAGTTTTTGAAACTGAGGTCCGCCACTTGCGAATCCCGTTCCCGGCCGCCACCGTTGAGTTTCTTGCTCAAACTTTGTGTGATTGTACTTCACACCCATAGGTATCATCCACCAAAATATCACCCGAATCTGAAGCACCACGACGGAAATCTGATTTTTACCCATTTCGCGCGTGCTGCTTGCTTGCTGCTTGCTGCTGCTGCTTGCTACTTGCTGCTGCTGCTGCTAAACCTGGTAGGTCCACCCTAGACACTAAAAAGGGTTATAAAACCAAGACTGGTTCCACCAGCTCGGTGACCCTAACCCTAATCAGGATTGAATATTGGGACCGAGCTGGTGGGGGAGGGAACATCAGCTATGACTGGTGAGGGACACCAATGAGTCACACATTGAAGGCCGTTGACAGAGTGGAATCAGCTTGCAAGTGATCCCCTTCACCACCAGGCCCACTTTCAAGGCTTTTTGGACTTCAGAGGGGCCAAAATGCCCCCAAAATGGCTCAAAATGGGCTCATTTCACCCGTTGGTGCGCCCCAAATGGTCTTGGATGATTTTTGGAAAAATGCGTTTTTGACCCATTTTCGACCCATTTCTGGTCCCAAAACAGGCCATTTTCAAGGCATTTTGGGATTTTCGGAGGACCAAAATGGGCCACCACAAGCTCAAAACAGTCCAAAAGCACTTGTTTTAGCATCACACATGGTCTAGGATCATGTTGGAGAAAAGTCTTCTTTTTGCCCCTATTGGACCCTAATGACCCATTTGGGCAGCCACCTGTTTCGGTTTGAGCTTGCAGCTTGCTGCAGCCTACCGGGCCTAGGTACGGGGTCTAGGCGTCCGTTTAGGCAATTCTGAGGGGTGGAAACCACAAAAAGTGGGGGGCTGCGGGTGGAGTAGGTGCCCTCGGAATCGCGTTTTGAGCCATGTAGCCAAAGATATGGCCTGTTCTTGGTTTGTGGCTGCTGCCAGCCAGTCTACACAAAATTTGGGGCTTCTTGGGGCCTTTTTGGGCCGTTTCCGGGACATATGGTGGACTTAGAGGGCCGCAAAGAGCTCGTTGACACGGGAAAGTCAAGCCGCACGTGGAGTGTACCCACCCTTTCCCTTCTTTTGGCCGTTTTGAATGGGTTCTACGGCTGTTTTGGCCCAAAAACGGCTGTTTTTGGCCCTAAATTGCAGTTTTTGAAACTGAGGTCCGCCACTTGCGAATCCCGTTCCCGGCCGCCACCGTTGGGTTTCTTGCTCAAACCTTGTGTGATTGCACCCCCCCCCCCCCCCCGCGTGTCCAAGAACCACCTTGCGCAAGAACCGCCCCCTGGTTCCGCGGTCGAATTTTCCACATCACCTTTTTTTGCCAGGGTAATGGGTTTTTCATGTTTCTGGTGGATGTGGGACAGCTATTCAGGTGTGCAGGACAACATTTCATGTGTGTAGCTACGGGTCCCCCTATCAAGGGAGACCCTATCAGTCAGTCACAGTCGCACATACCCCTTAAACCCCTCCCCCCTGCTCTCGACCCCTTCCCCTTCCCCTTCATGCGCAAGAACCAACCCCTGGTTCTGCGGTCGAATTTTGGTGCGCAAGAACCAACCCCTGGTTCTGCGGTCGAACATTGCCGGTTCCTGGACACGGGGGGGGGGGGGTACTTCACACCCATAGGTATCATCCACCAAAACTATTTATAATAAATTATTTAGTTTAAATAATTATAAATTTATATATTATTATTATTATTATTATTATTATATTATATTATATTATTATATTATAAATTTATATATTAAGTTTTATATTAAGTTAAAAATTAATTTCAACCAAATCCGAAGCACCACAACGGAGTTCCGATTTTTCCCCATTTCGCGCGTGCTGCTACTTGCTTGCTGCTTGCTGCTGCTTGCTGCTGCTTGCTGCTGCTGCTGCTGCTGCTGCTGCTAAACCTGGTAGGTCCACCCTAGACCCTAAAAAGGGTTATAAAACCAAGGCTGGTTTTATAACCCGCTTGGTGACCCTAACCCTAATGAAGACTGAATATTGGGACCGAGCTGGTGGGGGAGGTATCATCAGCTATGACTGGTGAGGGACATCAAGAATGATTCACACATTGATGGCTCTTGACAAAGTGGAATCGGCTTGCAAGTGAACCCCATCACCACGAGGCCCACTTTCAAGGCTTTTTGGACTTCTGAGGGGCCAAAATGCCCCCAAAATGGGCTCAAAATGGGCTCATTTCACCCGTTTGTGCACCCCAAATGGTCTAGGATGAGGTTTGGAAAGTGGCCAGCCACTTGGTGGTTTGACCCATTTTCGACCCATTTTTGGTCCCCAAGCAGCCCATTTTCAAGGCATTTTGGTATTTTTGGTGGACCAAAATGGGCCACCACAAGCTCAAAACGGTCCAAAAGCACTTGTTTTAGCGTCAAACATGGTCTAGGATCATTTTTGAGAAAAGTCTTCTTTTTGCCCCTATTGGACCCTGTTGACCCATTTGGGCACCCACCTGTTTGGGCTTGAGCTTGCAGCTTGCCGCCGCCTAGTGGGCCTAGTTATTGGGGTCTAGGCGTCCGTTTGGGCAACTCTGAGGGGTGGAAACTACAAAAAGTGGGGGGTTGCGGGTGGAGTAGGTGCCCTCGGAATCGCATTTTGAACCATGTAGCCAAAGATATGGCCTATTCTTGGTTTGTGGCTGTCGGCAGCCAATCTACACAAAATTTGGAGCTTCTGGGGGCCTGTTTGGGCCGTTTCCGGGACATATCATGGAGTTAGAGGGCCACAAAGAGCTCGTTGACACGGGGAAGTCAAGCCGCAGGTGAAGTGTACCCACCGTTTCCCTTCGTTTGGCCGTTTTGAATGTGTTCCAGGGCTTTTTTGGCCCAAAAATGGCTGTTTTTGGCCCTAAACTGCAGTTTTTGAAACTGAGGTCCGCCACTTGCGAATCCCGTTCCCGGCCGCCACCGTTGGGTTTCTCGCTCAAACTTTGTGTGATTGTACTTCACACCCATAGGTATCATGCACCGAAATTTCAATCAAATCGGAAGCACCACGACGGAGTTCTGATTTTTACCCATTTCGCGCGTGCTGCTGCTTGCTTGCTTGCTGCTGCTGCTTGCTTGCTGCTGCTGCTGCTGCTGCTAAACCTGGTAGGTCCACCCTGGACACTAAAAAGGGTTATAAAACCAAGACTGGTTCCACCAGCTCGGTGACCCTCACCCTAACCCTAGCCCTGCCCCTAGCCCTAGCTCTCATCCTAGGCTCGGCTTAGAATGAGTGTTGGGGTCCAAAATGGAGAGCGATGATGTGGCAAAAGCAGCCATGAACGAAATTTGGGGGATCTTGTGCAGCCCAATTAACATGGCTGGCATGGCCAAACCAACTGGCTGCAAAGGTTAGGGTGAGGGTTATGGTGATGGTATGGTTAGATTGAGGGCAAGGGGAGGTAAGGGAACCCCCCCCCCCCCCCGCCCCCCCCCTCACCACCCCAAATCGCCCCACCTGGACCCCCCCCCAACCGACCCTCCCAACTGCCCCCCCCCCCCATCGCCCCTCCCTGAACCCCCCCTCCAATGCCCCCCCCCCCCCCCCCGGGGGCCTTCGGCCCACTTCTACTAGGGGGGGGGAGTCGCGTATAAAAGCGAGGAGACATCCCCCCCGTGCCCAGCCCCTATTTCCCTGTACAATCGGCACGCAACCATGTCATGTTACGCTCTTGACCACAAAAACTGACGTCAGGAAAACGACGGTCAGACAGGGTTCCTGTGCTTAGCCATAATCCGACAATCTCGTCACCCTCCGGCATCACACCGACAACACAGCAGTTCTCTTGTTCCGGCAAAGCGGCGGAGCCGTGGCCTGTGCCAGCCATTATAAGTGGTCCTCCTTCTGAAGTGTTTCTGGCACATGGCATGCAATTTGTGATGATGAGTTGCGCTTTTCGATGAGAAGTTGCGCTCCACCATGACAAAAGCAATTTCACCCACTCTGAAGTTGAGCCAATGTGATGATACTGATTTCTCTAAGGAACATCCGTACTAGGCCGAGGTTGCCATGTACAGCTCCCATCATCAGGATACATTGAGGTTGGCGTGAGTTGCTATTCAGCCCCTTGGTCTGGGCACATTGGACCCTGAGCTTCTCTTGCCAGTTGCATTCGGGGACCATCACCCCACGCCTCATCGCCCCCGCTTGCAGACAATCATGCCATTCCCAGTTTGCCCCTTCTGTCTGATGCTTTTCTTGTATAATACCCACCTTTTCCATGCCCTCTGTCCCACGATTTGCTTATTCAGCAGCAACCAAAATATGAAGTTGAACCATGGCACCAGGGGTTATATCCCAATGCTGTGACCCCCCTATCCCATTTGTCGTGATGTGTGTTGTTGTTGCCCAGGGTTGAGAGGGTGCCGCCCGCGTGGTGCACAGAGTGCACCAGGGCATGTGCGTTTGGCTGCATCCGTGAACCCTGATGCACATGTGCGCCGCAAGTCACCACGTTGCTCAATTTTGAAGTCTTGGGGCCATGCTCACAGCATGGTGTAAAACCCAGACACTGCAAACCCCAACCCAAAACGGACCTACACGCCCCGCACTGCCCCTCAACCCTCCGAGTCCGAGCCGGTGTGGCCTAATCCCTGAAGACAGTGACCAACCCCTCTACAGACTTGACATCTGACACTGGATTCTTGCACTTGGCGGTGGTGTCGGCTGCGCGCCAGTTACTATTTTTTCACCAACCCATGGCAGGTTGGCCCCCATGTGGCGTCCTCCCCTTGTCAATTTTTTCCCCACAGGTGTAGAATGCCACTCCCCAGCGCACCGTAACCCTGCCTGTGTTCTACCTCCCATCTTCGCCCTCTTCTGTGTATCACCAATCACTCCACAGCAGTGCGCTCTGCCCCAAGCGAATAGTGACCCTTTGTGCCTGATTGACCAATCGTGCCTGAATGTCATCCCCCTCCCACTCTGATACTGTATGACATGCAACCTGCTGATTCACCTCGGCCTTCAATCTTCACTCCGCTGTCTTTTTCAGCCTACAGTCATTGTGCCTCACGCACACTGGGAAGCCTACGGGCGTGGCAGTCTCCCACTGCATAACCTGGTTTCAGACTCAGCTCATCCTCACTACGTGCCAGATCCGCTACCACAGTCATTTGTGGGATCATCGTAGCACTGGACAGCTCTGAACCTTGATCCCGAGGGGTCACCTCGAGTACTGTGAAGTGAGCAGGCTACGCCAGCTCATCTTGGTCTGAGCCAAAAAAAAAAACAGCATGGTGTAAAACCCAGGATACTTCAATGATACAGTGTGCCCGGTGCGCGCGCGGCACCCTCTGAGACATGGTTGAACATATGTTAATGCAATCAAACTCAGTACAACAAATTGAGTGCACCCGTGTCTTGGTTCAGGCTCCCTGACTTTTTGACCCAGCCACCCACCCCACATTTCAACCCATCCACCCACCCACTACTCAGCTTTTGACACCACCCATGCCACTGGACAAGTCATCTCTACATTGAGTCTGCTGACACTGGTACACAGATCCTGGGCAGGGACTGTCACCGGCCCTGAGTACCTTGCACTCAATTTTGCTTGCGGCTTGGTCAGGCAGCGTCCTGTGAATTCAAAGTGACTGATTCATGGCTATGACCATATGCCTGTGTCACGGGGGTATATGCGAGCTCAGTATCCGTTGCTCATGGCCCTGTCCAGTAAGCGCCCTTGTCTAGTAAGCGGGGGGGGGGGGGGGGGCGAGGGAACCGTCACCTTCCATTTTTCAGATTTTCTTAAAAGGTTGGATATTGAGGTTCTCCTGTGTGTTTGTTGGTTGGACAAGGTACTGTTGTTGGTGCATTGCTGTGTACTTCCAATTTCTTGCATGGAAGGCACTGCTCTGCACAATGTATCATGCAGAACATTTAGTTTTTCGCAATTCAGCCATGAATGTCGATGACATTGACACGTACTCTCCTGGTGCTGTTGTCAATTTCCAGCGTTCAGACGGCTGATTCTTCGGATTCGGAATCATCTAACCCTCCTTCCAACCGTTCTTGACCATCTCGGGCAATTTCATCGGAAAATGATAATGATGGCACTGGTACCTCAGGGTCAGGGTCAGGGCTGCCATCCCATGCCTCACAGACTGCAACAGATTCTGATGTGTCTGACATCTGTTGACAGTGGTCTCCCAAGTGGTGTTGAAGAATACAGTGACAGTGCGTCGGACACTGAGATTGTGTCGGCAAAGGGGGCTCGTGGTGCATGGGGTTTGGCAGATGGTTTTGGAAATTGTATTTCACCCGCGATGTTCCTGAGGCAAACTGCGTGCCACAGGGCTGGAGCACCCTGCCAAACCTGCTGCCAAGCCTGCTCCCAAAGCTGCCAAACCTCATGCCAAACCCTCCCCCCCAGAGCCCCAGTAGCCCCACGTAGAGACAGAAGCCCTGTCCCATGCACAGGGAGTGCACCACAGATGGTAGGCCGCAACAGAGCCGGCTCCCATGGGAGCGCCACAGTGGAACCGCACACTCTGTACTTCCCTCCCGTGTACTATAGCATGCAGCGGGGTGTAAACACCTGCGACAAAACAGCCACAATGCCGAGGAACTCTGAACTTGTTGAGGCAATGATCCCAGCTTTGAGGGGCCGTGGGGAGTCATGGAAAATCTCGCGATATGGCCAAACCCTCCCATGCCAAACGATCGCAAGCATGCAGCCAAACCTGCTGCCCAGGTGGCAGCCAAACCTGCAGCTGGAGAGCCCATTCCTGTGGCCCATGTTGAGCATGTGCAGCTCTCCCAGGTGAAATACTGAATACAGAAAAACTGGCACACCAAGCCTGTTGCTCAGTAGACCTGACATGCATCCCTGCAGGCAGTTTCCTGGTCATTTTGTGGTTCACATGCCCTCGTGTTCACTCTCTTGTTTTATGTTACCCATCTCTTGTCTTGTAATCGGAGGGCTGAGGGAACCGTCACTTGGGGTAGATTCCCTCAGTGGTGTGAGGGAACTGTCACGCCCAGCCGCTTATTGGACAAGAGTGGGGAGGGGTAGTTTTCAGCCAAGTGGCATTTTGGCGCTATTTTGGTATATCGCAGGGAACACCCCAGCTTGATCCATCATTTCAAATGTACTTTTCCCTCCATTTTTAAGCAAGCCGAATCCCCCCAAATTCGCTCCCAGCTAAAAACCGGAACCTTTTTTTGTGCGCCGCGCTACGCATGGAAAAAATCAGTTCCGTCCGGGCGGGGGCCAAATCCAATTTACGCTGTAAATTACGTAAAATTTTTTTTAATTTCTCAAAAAGTGGCGTAAATTTCTGTAAATTTCTGTCAATTCGGTGTAAATTGAGGTACCCGAGTGCTTTGCATGTTATTAGCTCGATAATTAGATGTGTAGGAGGTCTAGAATTGTGAGTATTGAAAATGAATTTTGTATATTCTTCTTTGATGTGTCAACCTTTTTAGAGATTTAGCTACCTTCATCAAACCGTCCATGCTTTGAGCGCCAAGTGCGCAATACAAGGCGCTATACAAATGTCGTTTGTATCGTGCTGGAGATCCCACCCTCGAGAGCTAGCCCGCCCCGAGCGTGGTGCGTGCAAGGGCGGACACCGGTGGTTGCATATGTTCCATGCTTTGAGCGCCAGATTCCGCAAGATGAGGTGCTATACAAATGTCGTTTGTTGCGGGCTGGAGATCCCGCCCATGAAAAATGACATGGGCCTCCATGATGATCTACCGCATTCGGGCCCACGAGCAGTGGCTCCACACATGCATGACGGAGGCTAACCACTTGTACAGGGCAACCTTCTCCGGCACGTCCCGGTCTATCCGAGGTTCATATGTAGAACTGATTCACTCCCGCCATAGGGCGGCGTCCGAATCAGCAGGTGCCCTGAAGCGACACATACACTCCCAAGATACACTCCCAGTACGTTGGCCTCAGTACCGGGCGTCTCTTGGCGTGTCAGTGGGCCCACTGGGTCACAGTCACTGAACACTGGCAGGAGGTAGCTTGGCGCGAGAAGGGTCAGTATCTGGAGAGCGAGTTAGCGGCCCTGCGCGTTCTACAGTTGAAGCGCCGGCGCCCGCTGTCCCCCGATACCCGTGTCTGCAAGCGGCAGTGCCTACAACCCCCCAGCCCGACTGCTATCCAACTTACAGGGTCGCCCAACAGAGAAGGCGCTGACCTCCCTTTCATCCAACTCACTGGGTCCCCCATTCGGGAGATAAGCTTCTGAGGCTGCCCCAGGGGGAACGTTAGCGCGCCGGGCGCGCGCCGGGCATCTTTTGTGACCCGTGCCCTACCGGTGGACTGTTGCCGTTGATATGTTGGGCAACATTATATGGATTTGCCCCTTGGCCCCCGGGACATCAGCAGATGTTTTGATTTGGGATGGGTATGGACCTTCTCATACCCGAGGTGATTTCTTTGATTTCGAAGTTGGGGGCCATGATGGTGCTTATAAGGGGCGGATTCATGTCATTGTGCCATTCATTGGAAGAAAGAATGGCACTTTGACAGCCCACTGACAATGTTACAATGACGTGCACGGGTGGTATAGGGCACGCGTTGAGCAGCTGTTTGCTCGGTTGTGGCACGCAAGATGAGGCAGAGGATGAGGCAGAAGTGTGTGTGTTGTGTTGCCAGAACGCTCCACCGTCGCAGTTTGTGATGAGTGTAAGGAGCACTATTGTAGTGAATGTATTGACACCCACACTTGTGGGAACAATGTTATGATGCAGCTCTACTGTTCGCGATACCTCAATAACGCCTATCGCTTCTACTGGAGATCGATGCGGTTGTGCTATCCTAACTCCCAATTCTCCCAACTTGCTAAGGTGTTGACCAAGATCGCCCTTAAAGGAGCGAGAGTGGTACTGTGTACCCCAGTTTGCAACTTTCTTGAGCTGGGGCAGTTTGGGTCACCTAATTCTAAGGGCGTTTCCAAGGGGTGTGCTTGGGGGCTCTTCGGGGGGAACATAGTCTAGAAGTAGCGCGCCGGGCAAACATTCCCCCCCAGTACCCGACTCTGCAGTATGGACCCGCCTGAGTGATTCAGCCTCCTTCACTTTCCACCCCGGTGTATGAGTTTTTCGATTCTGCACTAGGGGCCCCCTGTATGTCCTGATTGTTAGTTCCTGATGGTTAGTTGCTCTTTGTTGGTTTTGATGCAGTCGTAACTTCGCAGCTTTTCTAGGTGTTTACCCTCTGTGGTCGTGGCAGGCCCCACCACCTGCATGGAGTGTACAATACATACAGGTCCTGCGCCCCCATTGGGCTCTCCCTCTGTGGAGAACTGCCTCACCCGCATCCAACCCAGTGGCTAAGGTGACTTTGTTGTACATACCTCTAGGCCACTGCTGCCTAAGCACACTGTCTGCCTTGATGGCTGAACTCACCAGTGTCGGAACAAAAAAAAACAATTGTGAGTATTGAAAATGAATTTTGTAAATTCTTCTTTGATATGTCAACCTTTTTAGAGATTTAGCTACCTTCATCAAACCGTCCATGCTTGGAGCGCCAGGACCGCAATACAAGGCGCTATACAAATGTCGTTTGTATCGTGCTGGAGATCCCACCCTCGAGAGCTAGCCCGCCCCGAGCGTGGTGCGTGCAAGGGCGGGCGCCGGTGGTTACATGCGTTCCATGCTTTGAGCGCCAGATTCCGCAAGATGAGGTGCTATACAAATGTCGTTTGTTGCGGGCTAGAGATCCCACCCTCGAGAGCTAGCCCAGCTCGAGTGTGGTGTGTGCAAGTGCCGGCGCCGGTGGTTACATAGTGTGTCTTACCCCCCATCTGGTGACCTGGCACCAGTCTAAAAACCCTCAGGATGGTAGCTGTAGGACGGATTGCCTACACGCACTGCCACGCTCGAAACCAGTCGTTAATCGTCGTGATAGTCGTGCCACCACGTGACTCAGCTCTGCCATCGTGGCCCCCTCTCCGCTCAACTGCACCCGTATGGTGCACTCTCTCTCTCCCTCTTCATCCCGTGTCTCCAAGGGCTGAGTGCCGCACCTCAAGTGCGTCCCTCCCCCTTGCTAGCCGTTTCCTGCTCACAGTGGGCACGTCGTTCTAAGTTCGGCTCTGGCAAGACGTCGACCTCGCCGTGGCAATCTTCCAGGCCGCTACGCGGGGAGCCGCGACGGGGACTGCATTCGACGTATCCGCCGCTCAAGCGTGACGCCTTGTGCAGGGGTATCATCAGTCGTCCGATTCGTCATCCCACCGTGGGGCCCCTCTCCCCCGCGCGCCACTAGGGTTGCAGCACCACGCGCCAGCGCGGTGCTCCCCTCGCACCTCCGCCCTGTGTGTCCTGGGACCCCCGCTCGCCGACCCGGTCCGCCAGGCGGCCCCATGTTACTCCGCGCCATCGCGCCATGCTCTTTGTTTCGTCACACTATGGCCACGCTCGTGGTACCCCTTGTTTCTCTCCTGCGCGCCCCATCCGATTGGGGCTGCCTATGATGTCAGTGCACCTCCGTTTACCAACACCTCGATCTGCTCCCCCCCCCGACACATTGCGGCCACAGGCCACCCGCTCTTTTCTTGCCACAGCCTACCATGTCAGACCGCTCAACACCGTCCCAGGACACCCCCTCTCCCGCCCCCGACACCGGTCGAGGCGGCGCCATTCGTCGGGGGCCGTTCCCCATGTTTCTGATGGACATCGCCCAGTCCGAAGATGTTGACCGTCTCCTGCGAGAGCTGGACATGCTGAAGGATGACGCACTGGAAGCAGCAGATACAGCTATCCAGGCCACCGACCCCGCCCTGGCTGACTTGTGTGATGCCCTGCGATGGACGGCTGCCAACGGCGACATCCAGGCTATTACAGCTGTGACGGGGGTGTGGACGCCGCGGGGGCTCCTGCTCACAGCCACCGTAACAGTCTCCGCAGGCCCGTCTGACACGAAGGTCATCGAACACGTCCCCCTGTCGCTGGTACAAGGAGGCCCACTGCTGGAGTATGTCTCCAGGGACCCTGAGGCCCTCGCAGCGGCAATCGTCACGCGGTGGAGCCCAAGCCATGCTCCAATCTCAGCGTCACGCCTCCGCAGCCAAGTCTTCAAGGGCCTGTACACAGCCCGCGAACAGCCGCCGCCCGTCGACACTGCCGTCCCTCCAGACATCCAAAGCCAGAAGGTCTCCCACAAGATCCACAAACCCATCAGCCAGTTCCTTGCCCCCCACCTTAGACCGTCATGGGACCGCCTCCGCACCCGAGAGGTGGTTGCGGCCTTTTGGGCGCTGCCCAACGACGTGCATGCGGTCCTGCAAGCAGCCCATATCCCGACGGCAGACCTCGTCCCGCTGAAGTTCGGACTCCTGGCGTGGGCCTCCTCCGTCTGCCTCACAGGGCAGTACACGCCAGCCCCGGTTCCCACGCCCCCCGCCCTCGCCAACAAGGGCATGTGGACCCCCGAGCAGCTGCGGCAGCTGCTCGAATGCTCGGTCCTGCCGATCCGCAGCGTGGAGCTGCTGCATCAGATCGAGCAGGCTGGCGAACACTCCTGGGCCACAGCCCCCACTTTCGCCCTGCTGCAGGCTGGCATCGCCGACACCGCCAACCCGCCCCCGCTCACACCGCCCAGCCACGCGCCTTACCTCACCAAAGGGCAAGCAGCGCCCAGCCCCGCCGGCACTCTGTTCGCCACGACGGCGTTCACCCCAGCGTCAGCCCTGTACAAGGCCCAAGGCAAGCCCACCCCTTCGGGGTCCGAACCATCGCCTTCATCACTGTTTCCGACAGACAAGGCTTTCTTTCAACCTCCCAGAGCCTGCCTCCCAGGTACCACCGGCTGCCGCGGACCCCACGCCTCCGGAGTCACCGGCCCCGGCCGTCGGGTCAGCCCCCCCCAGTCCCTCCCAGGTGGGGGAGCCTTTCGTCCCGGACCTGGATGTCACGGCCTACTCCACCGACTACGCTCAATTGCATGACGAGTACGAGGCCCAACGGCGGGAGCTGGCCGTGGCACGGAGCGACCTGGAGTCCCTCACGCGGGATCTGGACATGGTGCGCACCGAACGAGATAATGCCCAGCAGCAGGCCCAGCGTTGCGCCGCGGCACAGCGGCAGGCCGAAGCGGTTCGGCTCAACAGCTTCATCAGGTCGGTTCCCCCCCTCCTGGCCATCGCCACCAGACTCCACGGCCTCCAGTCCACGCCGCCAACGTTCGCCAACGCCGTGCGCAGTACCGTTCCGACTTTATTCGAGCTGCCTCCCCCCGGCTCCCAGCAGTTCCTGGTCCTCGTGCCGGTCATACTCGCCGCAGCAGTTCTCACCTCGCCCCAGGCACCCAACCTCGAGGAGTTGGCCGACGTCCTCCGTAGGGCTATGGCCGCGCCAAGCGCCGTGCCGGTCCCGGCGACCCCTGCGCGTGCACCCGAATTGTCGTTCGCTGTCCCGGACCCGATCCCTAAGCCGAGGGCGGTCTCTGCCTTTCGGGCACCGGGCGCAACTGCCCAGCCGCCGTCGTCTATGCCGTCGCCTGCTGATGCCGCCCTGACCTCCCTGCTGGAGTGGATCCCGGAGATCCCCAAGGGCTGTGAGGACGAGGTTGCGCACGCGCTCCACCTCCAGCTCTTCCGCCAGTACGGCGCGAAAGTCAACACCCTCCCGCAGTCGCCGATTCGGGAACAGTGGGCCTGGGTCCACAGCCACGCGCCCAGCCTGCCCGGCATCGCGGAAGTCCTGCGCTCCTTCCTCTCCAACCCCCCTGCAGTCCAACGGGTTTCTGACAGCCCAGCCACCTCCCCAGCAGAAGCTGCAGCCGCCAACCAGGCACAGGGCGCAGCGAAAAGGAAGGGGTATACGCCCCAAAAAATTGATCCGCAGGTTTTCTCGAAAGCCCTGTGGGTCGGCTGGCAAGAAGTCGACGATCCGCCGTCCGGTGAAGTTGATGCAGGACTCCTCGGTGGTATCCTTCGGGATAAATTTGGCGCAGGCCTTTCCTCCATTACTGAAGAACAATTGAACCATACATCCAAGTTCACGATTGTCGGAATCCGACCAGCAGAGTACGAGCGAGGCATGCGACTGACCAGGCAGCACACGGCTCGTGGCTGGCGAGTGACATGGGCCGAATCGAAGAAGCAACCGTTCACGCCCTGGGTGCCTGACCCTGACCGAGACCATCCGCCCCGGAAGACTGATCGGGGAAGCCGCGGGAAGCAGCGCCGTCCACGGGACCCTGACGATCAGGTGGACCTTACGGCAACGTCAGGATCGGACGGAGAACCAGACTCCAAATATCAGCGCAGGTACAGCCCCCACCGCTCGGACCGGTCCCCGTCCCGCCGCCGCAGCCCAGGCCATCGCCGCGACAGCCCGCCGCCGAGGCGTCGTAGCGCGTACCGCGATGAACCCCAAGCGCATTCCAGCCGCCACGACCACCATGCAGCAGCCCCCCTCCAGCCCTACCCGTACTTGGGGGACCCCCACGACCCCCGGGTGGCCATGGCCCACAACCCCTACGCTCCCCCGCCCTGGAGCCCCCCAGCCGACCCCCACCGCTACCAGCCGTACTTCGGTCGGCATCCGCGAGACCGGTAACCCGGGACATGGCGGGGCGCAACGAGGACATCCCTGACGCTGTGTCTCAGCTCCGCCACTCCCACCTCGACGGCGTCCCCCACGTCCGGGACCTGCACCTGGGCGCATACACTCCCAGCTCCCCCCCCAGAGAGTGGGGCCTGGTACCGGTGCCGGCCCCAGGCACTGCCCAGTTCATCACGCCCCCCTACGCCCTCGAAATGTGCCTGCACCTGCCGGTGGGTGTGCACTACTACCGGGCGTGCAGCGGGGCAGACCCCTGGCCCCGTGACGTTCTGTCGTTAGTGGGCGCCGTGCACTGTGTGCAGGTGGCGGGCTCCCATCAGTTGCAGCTCTGCCGCAAGGGCCTGCCACCCACCTCTTTCATCTTGCCCGAGCACCACCACGTGGTCCTCCCACAATCCCTACACAGCCGTGTCTCCGTCACAGCCACAGGCCTCACCCGGGCCAGTGTCTTGGCGATAGCGGCCACGTACCACCACCGGCACCTCCGCAAGTGGGTGCGAGGCCTGCCTCGCGCCCTCCCCGCAGCCGTGGACCGCAAGCTAACCCAGCACTCCACCGCCGCCGGCTCCTGCCCTGGTCCCCCCCTCACCGGCCACGTGTCACCCCGCCCGGACGTGATGACCCTCAACGTGCAGATGTCCCTACGACCTAAGCTCCGCGCCCTGGACGTCCTGGTGCGCGAGTGCCAGTACCCGCTAGCCCTGCATGTTCAAGAAGCGGGACCCCTGATCATCCAACGGGTGCACCCCCTGTACCACACCATCCAGGCACCAGCAAGAGTGGCTGGGGGATGTGCCACTCTCCTCTACAGGACCCCGGACCTGGTCGTGACCAGCCACAGCGCCCACCCGTCGGGACGAGCCCTCGTCACACACTTCACCATGGCGGGCGTGACCCACTGCCACGCCAACGTGTATCTCCCCGCCGACGGGAACCTCGACACCCTCCAAGAAATCCTGGATTGGGTATACCCGTACCTTCTCCTCACCCCGGCTAGAGTGGTTGTCCTGACAGGGGACCTGAACGCCAATTGCCGCTGGGTCTCGCACCTCCCTGTCTCCCCTGCCTCCCTCTGTGACCTCGTTCTCCCCACGCTCACGCGCCTTGGGATGCGCCGTCTGCGCCCCCTTGCGGAGGCCCCCACGTGGGTGAGCCCGCAAGGTTTCGCCGGTGCCCTGGACCACATCTTCCTCCGCGCCCCTTCGGAAGCAGCCCCCACCACGGAGGTGCGCTCCGACTCCAGTTTCCCATCTGACCACCTACCCGTGACTGCCACCCTCCATGACCTCCCGCCAGCGCCCCAATTGGTGTGCCCTTCGAAAAAGGGCCGCTTCCCCATCCCGCGGGAGCCCCTCGCCAGCCAGCTCCGCACCCTCAACGACACTTTTCGGGCCGAACTCACTACGCCGCCCCCAGGCGCGCCCCACGCGCAGCCACGCTATACCGAGGTGACCTCAGCGCTATACGCCGCAGCTACGGCTGCCTACGGGCCCCCCGTCCCCAGCCAGCCGGTACCATCGACGATACGTGTCCACGTCACCAACCTTCAACGCTACACCCTTGCCTACCCGGATTGGGCATCCCAATCGTCGCACCTCGTGGAGGTCGCCCGCCTCAAAGAACGCATCCGAGCGGCCTGGGACGTTCTCCTTTGGGAGAAGGATGTAGGGCTGGCGCCCCTACCCGCTGCCCCTGGCCAGCCCACCAAAGTGGACTACCGCCGCACGTTAGGGGCGCGCTATGTACCCCCGGCGGATCCGGTCTACGTGGTAGGCGTCCCGGTACCTCTCCATCAACAAGCCGCCGTTGCGTTGGACCAGCTGCGCCAAAGGCACCTTGCCCCTCTTGAGGCACTCTCACTCGCGCACGTCCGGACCATCACGGGATGGGAGGGCAGGCCGCTCGGCCCACCACCCAACGCCACCATCGCAAACGTGCGGGCCATCATCCGCCGGGCGGCGGCCACTGTGCCGTACCACGATTTACTGGAGTACCGGCTGTTCGGACAATTGGAGGATGCCCAATTTGCGACGATCGTGGACCTGATCAACAGTATTCTCCGTGGGGTACCCGTGCCCCAGGCACACTCTGCAGATTTCATCAACCTTCCGAAAAAGACGCCGCACGGCCCCATTGCGAACGGCAGGCCGCTAACCAATCTGGCCACGATATGGAAACTCACGGCCGCCCTCATCAAAGACCACTACCAGCCCCGCCTGGTTCAGGGCGGCATCCTGCCGCCCTACCAGTTCGGGATGTCCCCGCACTGCTCCTCCGTGGAGCTACTCCGCGTCCTACACGATGTATGGTGGGACCGCTGGCGCAGGCGCCTCGAAGCGTGGGTCCTGTCGGACGATGTCCGCCACGCGTATGGCTCCATCAACCACACCACCGAGTACGCCGTCCTAACCGCCGCAGGGATCTCCCCAGCCGACGCCGCGACCCTTCAGCACCATGACCGCGCCCTTGAGGTGCACATGGGGGGGGCTGACGGTCGCTCTCCGTCCTCCACCCGGCTGGGGGCCGGCACGGGGCAAGGGTGCCCCGTGTCCGGCATGAAGTACTGCATATATGGCGAAGTTCGGGGACACGAGGCCTGCCGTTCCGTCCCCCCCGCCGACACCCCCGCGGGCCCGCTGAACCGGGTTCTCCTGATGGATGACACCCAGTGGTTGCCCGGCGAACGTTGCCACTTGCCCGCCCTCGCGAGCGGCATTGAGAGGGCAGGCCGCCTCACTAACCTCCACTCTGACCCGACCAAAACAGTTCTGATCGGCACCGACATGCGCGACGGTCAGGTCCATTTCCTCAACGACACGGTATACCTCAATGGTCACCCCGTGCGCTGTGCCACAAGCCAGGACTACGTCCGCGTCCTTGGCCGCCATGCCCTTCCCCACCTCTTCCATCCCGTCGACTCCAGGCGCCTGTTCTCGGGCACCCGCGCTGCGTGCCGGGCGCTCCGCGCCCCGCGACTCCCCGCCCACTACCCCCTCGCCATGTATACCGCCAAGTGTCATGGGACGGTCAACTGGTTTACCAGTGTCCGCCCCCCCACCTACGGGGCCCTGCGCGTGCTGGACGCCATGACCGCCTCGGCCATGCGCGCCACCGCTGGGTGGGCCCTCTCCGCCTCTGCTCACTTCCTCCGCGAGGTCCCCGAAGGGGGAGTCGGTATCCCCCTGGCGCCGGTCGTTGGGTTTGCTAACTTCTTCGGCGTCTACATCCGGCACCTGAACCACCCCAACCCCCTGGTCTGTCGGTCCACGCGCCACGGGCTCCTGACTGCCCTCTGGCGGTTCCATCCTTCCCAGCCCTGCCTCACCCCAGAGCTCGGGCTCCGGTGCACCGCACACCCCACGGACCACGATCTGTTTGTCGCCCTGTGCCACCGGTGCGACATCGCCATCCACTTGCCCCCTGACAGCCATCTGCCACACCACGCCCCCCATGTGCTGGCCCTGTCGTCCCCCGGACTCGAGGTCCAGGACACCCATGCGTGGATGCTTGCAGGCCATCGCAGTACAGAGGACGCGCGACGGAAGGGGTGGCCCCGGGCCTCGCCCCGCCCCACTCCGCCGGTCGGCACCGCCCCCCCGGTTAGGCGTTGCCAAGCGGTGACTGCGACGGTCCCCACGTTCTCCTGGCTCCCTGAGAACTATGGGATCCTCCACGACGCGTCGTGGTGCCCGAAGACCCGGCGCTGCGGCGGGGCAGTGGCGGTGTTCTGCCCCGTCACCCTCCGGTACCAGGTGTACCCCGTCCCCATCCCCTTGAGGCTGGACAACGCCTACACGGCGGAGCTGTACACGGCATGGGTGGCCCTCACCGCCAGGGGGCCTTCAGCCGACCCTGCCATCGGCTTCCGATCCGGTGCGTGGCACTTTGCGGACTGCAAAGGGTACATCACAGCCCAGGAAGGGCGCCGCGAGCCGGAGGACTCGCTACAAGGAGATCTCATAAGATCGTGTCGCGACATGGCCCACGGTCACGCCCCTCCCCGTCACCTCTATTCCCATATCGCCGGCACCTGGCTCGATGCCCTGCTGGACCAGGTAGACGAGGCGGCAGGGCGAGCTGCGGACACCTGCCCAGACGCCGTGGGATGGCTCGGCCCCCTACAGCACACGCGGGCCTCCAGGTCCACGACGCCGTGCCCCACGCGCGCCGCGCCTTGCTCGCCTCCCACCACGCCTACTCTGCGTCCCCCTCGCCTCAGCGCCACCCCGCCCTCAACGAGTACGCCAACGTCGTCAGCCACGGCCTCATCACATGGGGGGACCACCTCACGGTCACCGGCATCCGCCTCTCCCTGTTCCCCCCGAGGGACGCGCCCTGCCCCCTCTGCGACATGCCCGCCTCCGGGGACCGCATCCTCTCATGCCCGCTAGACCCGCTCATCCGCGCCCACTACCATCGGTGGCTTGCGGCCCGACTCTCTCAGAGGTGCCATGCCTGGCGCCACTGTACGCCCACTGCTTGGGGCACCCTCGTCCTTTGGGGGGACGAGCCGTTCATACTGGCTGTGGATGGCTCCCCGGCCCACCACACCATCGCAACCTACACTATTGGTCGTCTCGGAGCCATCTCCACGCCACACAGGGATGCCCTGCTGCACAGAGGTCTGCGTCCTACGCGTCTCCGTCGCCTGCTCTGCGACGTCGTTCTCACTACCGTCCTCCTACATAAGCGGCACGCGGTGCCCGTCCTACCTCTTGCCGACCACTTCTCCCCCCTGCCGCGGGTCCCCGTGAACCAGTCCCTCGCCAACAACCCACCGCCAGAGTGGTATCACGTTGCCAACTGGGCCCCAACGCCCGGTTCGGGCAGGTGGCCGGCCTGGGACGTCCTCCTAGGACTCTGGCTATCAGGGGACCTCCTCCTGGCCCCTAAGGTGAAGTCCGCCATCTCCACCCGGAACAAGCACAGTCCGTACCGCGTCCTGTATGTGTACATCGAGAAGAACCAGATGCCGCCGGCCGTGCGGCAGGAGATTGAGCTGAAAGCCCATGACGTGATCATCTTGGACAGTCTCGGACGGCACGGGCTTGCCCCCCATCTCCCGGATCGACGCCGCCTCTGGGCCATCCATTACGGTGGCAATGGACGGAGCCTGGAGGCCGGCCTTTGTGGAGATGTGATCCCCTCGTGGTGTGCCGCACTACATTCCGCGTTCTCGGCCATCCTCACTGCGCCTTCCCAAGGACCCCGCACGGTCTTCAAGGACATGCAGGTGGCCCTGGGACGGCCCGCCCCGTGGCCTGGTCCCCGCCCGTGACCCGTCCTCGACCTCACGCGCCCGGACCGCTCCGGTGCAGCGCGCAGTCGTGCCGGACCGCACTCCTTGTCTGGCGGCGTTCTAAGTCGGAGGAGATGCCCCGGGAGACCCACATCTTCCGTGCCCGTTGATCTTGGAACGCTGACTCGGGTGGATCCAGGACAGTTCGGAGCGGTTGGTGGCCGGGACCGGAGAGCAGATCGGACCGTAGCGTTGTCGTACACCGACGTTGTGACCCAGACGGCCTGCTGGGAGGAGCGTTCTCAGGTGTGCGACGAGATTCGTCTTACTCTAGCGGAGGTAAGACGGAGGACTCCCTCGGCAGAGCCTGCGTGGGGCCCCCGAGGGACGACGCCAAGGCTCACCGTACGTGGGACCGCGGCAGGCGCTCCTCCTCCTCCTCCTCCTCCCCCCATCAAGCTAGACTACCCCCCCCCCCCCTTGTATAAGCTACGCCCTTGTCCAAGCTACAGTAGGCGTAGGGACCATAATAATTGTGTACGTAATTTTAATTGCGTACGAAATGTAGTGCGCCCACATGAGACATGGGTTTGTTGTCACATTTGCCAATTACATGGAGCCATGGACACATGCAACATGCCACATGCAAGGCAATTTGATTTCCAAGAATTTGAAGTTGTCCGAGCCCAAACCAGCCCCTAAGCCTCAGCCAAAGGCATCTTCAAGTGGTGAGCATGTGCGATTGTTCCGCATGGTGTATGATCGCAAGAAGGGTTTCCAAGCTGAACATTTGTAGGCTTCGCATTCTTCATTGCTTGTGCCAACATGGGTGTGAACCTGAAATTTTCATGTTCACAAGGCTTCCTTGCGTTTGCATACACTTGGAAATGTGGTCAGAGGTCAAGCCGCACTCATACCATGCGCGCGCACGTGTGTGTTGGTAATTGTATGTGTTGCGCGCAAGCTACGCCCTTGTCCAAGCTACAGTGGGCAGAGGGACCGTAATAATTCCGTACATTGGCGTAGCTTATACAAGGGGGGGGGGGTGTTTTGCACGTCATAAGATTTACACATTCAGCAATTGCCTTGGTTGCAATGAAGCTTGTACATTGCTGCCTGTTTTGGCACTTTTTGTCGTGTGACGTGGGTGCGCAAACAGTCGGGTCGCAAGAATTTCCGTGTTAATCAATGACCTTGAGTACTTCGCATGTCATAAGATTCACATAGTTAGTAATTGGCTTGCTTGTAGTGCAGCTTGTACATTGCTGTTTGTTGTGGCAGTTCTTGTCATGTGATGTGGGTGCGCAAGCAAGAAGGCGGCAAGAATTCGCTACACCCGCTGCCGCCCTCCGCCATATCAAGGCCGAAGGTGCGCCCTCGACTCTGCAGCAAGTGCAGCTGGAGCGCGTCGCAATGAATTCTAAGCCCCGCAATGGCTTTGGGTCCTCATACATGCCCCCTGCCACAGCAACCCTCACAGTCCCAAGCCGCCTCCCCTCCCGCTGCGCCGCAATCCATCGGCAGCTTTGTCGAAGTTTTGGGTTCGTCGTATTGCATTAGTTGCCGCGGCAAACTAAGTGGGGTGACAAGCTCATGCTCACAATGCAACCGGGGTGTCCATGAGCATTGCTTTGTCACGGTGGGGGGTGAGGGGCACCGTTGGTGTGTTGCGTGTGCCTGTACAGGTTGTGAAAAGCCTTTGGGTAACATTGATACCCAACAATGCAAGCGATGCAAATGCTATGTGCATGTTGAATGTGCGCTTGATGGTTCGTGTCGCCAGTGTGCTCAACCCATATGCCCGCCTTGCCCTACCCCTACCAAAACTCGTACATTCCACACTTCATGGCAATCAGGGCGCCCCTGGCTAAAGTATGAGAACGGGGTGATGTGGTGCGCGGCATGCCGCGCACATCCCCGATTGGCACCCCAGCCCGAGTGGATTGCTGGCATCACGAACATTAAGTGGTTCAAAATTGCCAAGCACCAAAAGTGCGGGACACATGGTATCTCGCTTGCTCTTTGGAGCTCCAGCGGTAGGGTAAGGCATGTGACACACACTCTGCCTGTGGAACAGCGGGAGGCCCTATGGGCACATTTTCGTCTAATCTACCGCGTTGTGAAGCACCTTGGTATGCTCCGGGATGTGGCTGGTGATGCGGAAGCTGCAACTTTGAATGGTGTGAATCTGATTGAGGCGTACCACTGCCATCAGTCTGTGGCTGAGATTTTGCAGCACATTGCCATGGATGTGCGCATTGGGGATGCCCAAGCAGTCACGCACGCCCCATACGTGGCATTGGCGTCCGACTCCTGCACGGACAGGTCGGCCAAGACAGGAGAGTTGATGCATCTGCGCTTCCGAAACAAGATCTACACACAGTTTTTTTCTCTGCAACGACCCCCCTCCCCAGCGCAGAGTGCACCAAAATTTTTGCCCTTTGTTTCTTAATTTCTCATCATCTTTGTGCCCTTGTAGCAACACAAAATTTCGACCACAGTGTGGGTCCATGGTGCATTCCCCATCCTCCATGCCCCCCTCTACCCCCAACAGTGCTTGGGCATACCCACCTAAAACAAACCCTGCCTGCCGGTACATATAAGTATGTATACACACATTTTCTAATCCAAACACCAAACCAACCATGCAAATGCTGGCAAAACGCCACTTGGGGTCACAAGGCCGAAGCAACCAATCACAAAACTGTACATTACTTTTTTTTATCCGTTTTGTTGCTGAGTGACACCGGCCATTTCTTAAATTTACACTTTTTTGAAGGAAATTTACGCCTCTTTTGGGAAAATTTACACCAATTTACACAAGGTGGGGGCCGGGGGCCAAAAGCACTGTAAACTCCGGTAAATCCCCAAGCTGACAAGACAAGCCAATTTTTGCGTGCCCACCCGGCAGAACAAGGGCATGTGTCTTTCCTCCCCACCTCCCTGTGGAACACGACCATGTTTGCCATATTGCTGTCTAGTGGCGCTGAATGGATGCCACTGCAAGACATCCCAATTCGCCACCTACAGCGCCCAGAGGTACGGAATTCTGGTCTCAGGGAACCCCATTACCTGTACCGACTGCTAATGCCGGACACAGTGGAAACAAAACCGGCTTTTTACCGGTATATCAACAGTTATGTGGACTCGGCCACCTCTGTAGCAATGCGGAATAGTGTATTCCCATGGCGCAACGCCAACAAACTCCCACGCCCGGATGACCACTGTCAGTTGTGGGAATATGCGGTCCCACCAGACCTGGTGGACCGATCCGAAGTTTTTCTAAAATCGGAGGACGTAGCCACCCAATGGATATCCCTGGCCCATCCAGAAAAACTGTTCGTTTTGCTTCGGGCGAAGCCAGGAAAAGGAGGCCGGAGCAACGCTGCCGCACAGGGCCCAGTGGATCTCTCCTTGGAGTTGGTTGCCAGCTTTGATGAAGACCTCCCCAAAGATGAAATCCTCCCGCGAGGGCCACGCCTATAGCACATTTTTCCAACGGGGGTTCCCCACGTGAAGTTCCAACGCCTAGTCACAGTGGTGGACGAAGCACAGATAGGCGATATAGAGCGGAGACTGTGGCAAGGGGGCAACTGGTCATCAAGCATCTTGTGATTGATCGTAGGGTCCGGTTTGCATCATGGCATGAAGGTTCATCCGAAGGGGGGACACGCTCGCGCCCACTCCCCACACTTTTGGAGGGCCAAACTCGCATACGTGCCCCCACTAATTTGTCTTCAAATGTAGTCCGGAAATACGCCACCCTGTTTGGTGCTTTCACTACCTTCCAGCCTGAACAAGGGACCACACAGTTCGGGAAATCCACCTACATTGTCACCTACACTTCGCCTGACAGTGCAGTTGCTGCACACCAAGTCACCCTGGACTCGGACATCGGGGAAGTCACCTGTGAAAGCGCGTGTGGCGGCACGGAAGTTTCCCTGACTCGCGAGCAGTTTTTGCAAGAGCACCCATCTGACCAGGAGACAGGTGACCGGTGGAGATTCGAACTGGATAAACTGCGTGGTCAAGCAGAAGCTCTGAGCTCCGAGAATCAACGTCTCACGGCAGACAACCTCCAGCGCACGAGTGAGTGACTGGAATGGGCACCACCACTGAGAAAGCAGCCCCCACCAAGCCCACCAACCCTGCCACCTCTCCCAAAGGCACCTTTAGGTAATCCCGCGACCCCAAACCCCCAGAACGCCACAACGGCAGATACCACACCACCACTACCCACCCACGGTCATGCCGCGAAGTTATGTGGAAAAAAGGAGGATCATGAGGCAACGAACCTGGGGGGGAAACAACCATGTGCAACCACATCCGCAGCCCAATCCGTTCTGTGGATTATCATGGGACTGTCAGTGGTCTGTCTGTGGCAGACTTGCTGCCGGGCCCAACTTCACATCTGTGCTACACTACTCGCCCTGTTGTCCGGGTGCCTACGCTTGTGTAAGCAGTTAACCATGCTGTTATTGATCAAACCACTTGCGCGACGTGTTGCTCTCTCCGGGCACCGTCGTTAGTGGGCCCTACGTGCCGTCGTTCTGCTCTAGGCTTGTCAAACTCAGAAAGAGGTGGCTGTAATGAATGTGGCAACCCCTCCCCTGGTAAAGAGAACTCAAACCCGCAGATCCCTCCGTAGACACCCGGCCCCTCATCCCCCTTGGCACATCAGCTGCATTCAGTGGTACACCCACCTATTTATGTTACTATGGGGCTACGGCCTCACGCGCCCAAATCTGAGTCACGGTGACCCCCCCGCAAGTCTGGGAAGCCTCTCCACCCCTCCATGTACCTCCGATCAGATTGCCCACCTCCCTCCACTCAGCACTCATGGAACACAGCGGCTAGGATGGTATTGCTGTCTAACGACATCCACCCTAACCCACGGTTGACCGCCCCAATCATGGTCCATCATGATCCTTTCCATTATGCTACACGTCGCCTCCTACTTGGTAAGGATGTCGAAACTAACCCGGGCCTTGGCCCATCACATATACGCTTTCTGTCCCTAAATGTGGGGGGGCCGCATCTCAGCAGAACTCGTTGGGGGAAACTCCTACAGGAGATCACTATGTCGGAGCCCATGATAATTTCCCTACAAGAAGTGCAGTTTCGCCAAGGCACGGCCCATATGGCCTACACGGCTCGGGCCTGCCCACGGTATCTCCCCCTATTTTTGGATGACACGTCCCCGGACCAAATTTTTCTTGTCCATGAACAAATGGATCAATACTGCCGGCTTCACCCCACCGCTCCCCACATGCGATTGCGTTACATGTCTCCCTTCCTGGGGTCCCGGATTTCTTGGTTGTTAATCAACATGGCCCTTTCACGATAGCTGCCAGAAGGGCCCTGGGCGACTGGCTAGCTCGGCTCCCACTTCCGGCAGTCATCAGTGGAGATTTGAACGATGCAATTTGGCCCCAACCCCCCCCTAAGGCGACGGTACTGGCAAACACAGCTGTTACGGTCTCATCTATTTGACCCGTTATACAGGATCCACCCACTGCCCACGGGACCCACCCACACCGGGGGAGGACAAAGGCTGGCTGCTTTCCTTGTGCCCACCGTCTTGTGGGACACCCTCTGCCCCACCACATATGGTGTAAAAACCTTTCCCTCAGTTGGAGACCATGGGGTGCAGATGTACATTAGTGTAGCTCTCCCTTCCATTGAACCCCCAGATCGATCTGTACCTAACATCCGCCGTTGGTGCAACAGAGATTTTAACAAATTTCGGACCCACTTCTTGCGATGGATGAGAGGCCTTCCGACCGACATGCCTACCCCGGAGAAATCTAAATGCATCCTGCAGGAGGTCAAAGAGTATGTCACAGTGCGGCAGAAACCCCACCCACGTGAGGACCCTGTGGAGCAAAACCTACTCTCTCGCTTTCAGGCCGCCATAAAACAATGGGGGGCCCACATGCAAAAGAAAAGGCACCGTGAGACTTTCCGTCGGTTACGACACTTTAGAAAGGCAGCAGTTACGGCGTCGGGGCCATTTTTCGGTGAACTCTGCGATTGGCTCATGCGGCCCTTTGACCGCTCGACAATGTCCGCGAACCCCCAATCAGCATTGGCCAAGCTTCCCCAATTTGCAGGCAACCCAGCTTGGGATCCTGTGGCGGCCTCTACCATGCCGAGAAATATTTTCCACAACCAGCCAACTATCCGCTGTGCCCCCCCCCCCCCCCCCACTTGGTAGGAGTTCCTGCAGTGCATTCGCAACCCGAAACGACAGTCAGCAGGCATGAACCATATCCCCCCACACCTGCTTGACCATCTGCCCGAAACTGCCCAATGGGTGCTGTATCAGCACATCCTGGAGGTCTGGCACTCGGGGACAATCCCAGTTTCGTGGACGGACACCAAGATCTCCCTCCTGTATAAAAAGGGATATCCAGGGGATGCGGCAAACTACCGCCCCATCGCCGTGTGTACCTGTATGTATCAGGCACTGTGCAAACTTATGCTCCTGCCCCACTTACGAACATCCTCTCTTCCTACCAAGGCGGGGGACGCAAGGGACATACCACAATCACTCAAGCCACGGCACTTTGGACCAATGTTTTGCAATTCGATGGGGGACCTTACGTAGTCCTTCTGGACATTGCAAAGGCCTACCCTAGCATTCCCCTACCCCTGTTGTGGGACCATGTATCGGGTGGGTGCCCCCCCCCCCCAATGATTGCGATTTTGCGTCAGGCCTATGCACAGACCTGGTGTTTTTTCCGAGCAGGAGGAAAGCAACACTCCTACCATCGGAAGAGGGGGGTCAAAGAAGGCTGCCCCCTCTCCCCCCTGTTGGTTTGTGTTGTTTATGCAATTTTTCATCGGACCCTGAGCCTCAAGTTCCCGGAAGTCGAATTTTTCGTTTATATGGATGACATTGCCTTTGCCTCTCCTGATCGGGCCACCAAGGAACGTGTGTTGGCTCAGGTGAGTGAGCTATGTAGCATCCTGGGTTTCAGGGTCAATTCGGGAAAAACTGAAATTTATTGTTGGTCTCCTGATCCTGTCAACGAGTCCATCGTCTGGGAAGGGATTTCCAATAAGGTCCGTCCCCCAATTTTGCAGTATCTTGGCCATATTTTAGCCCACCCGAACTGGGTCCACAAAGCCCGTCCTGACTACATGGGCCTGATCTAGTCTGACCTTGCGGCCTACACAGGGATTCCCATGAACGGGTGGGAACGGGCCCACTTGGTCAACTGTGTTCTTGTTAACCGCTGGCTCCACCGCCTTCTTCTGCTTGAATCGGACAAGAAACTGCACCAAATTGACGCCATGCTCTCTGATTTCGTGCGCAAACCCAAAGGCATGGAAACCTCAAAAAAATCGCCACCTCCTGAGCACGCCGGTTCACCAAGGGGGGTTGGGACTTCGTTCCATTTACGGGGCCTATAGGCGCCGTTTCATCACGAGCATGCAACACACCATTCGTGTGCATGCCCCGTTGTTCCCGTACCCCTTGAATCAGGCAGTACCTCGAACAGAGACCCCCATACTCACATATGTCACCCTCCTGCAATCTCTGGGGGCAATCCCAGGGGTCTCCATGACACCCATTCAGAGACGGCCATGCGGACCGGATCTCATAGATAGCGAGGACACGGAAGACGGCCGCCTGATTAGTGCACAAATGCCCACTGTAGGCCAACCTGAGATCGCCATAAAGTACGGGTCCCCGGCGCAACTGTGGCGCACGCTGGACCATGGAGAGGTTCCGCGAGGCTTTTCTCGGAGGATCATATGCGGGTTTGAAACCTACACCAATGATCAGGTACCAACGGGACAATCCTGGCACAGTGACGGTAGCAAACTGGTGATTCAAGCTACCCACCCCAATATGACGGAGGGCCCGAGGGCAGGCATGGCCCTCACCTGTGGGCCATTGCAGGTAATTGCCAGGTCCATGGCCCGCAGACCTCTTATCGGGCAGAGCTGATGGGGCTCGGTGTAGCGGCAAGCCTTGCTCAACCAGGCTCATCCATTACCCTCGATAACAAAGCGGTTGTTGACCATGGCCCCTCTGAGCCCCGGAGGGAGTCATCAGACATGGATTTGCGTTGTCAGGCCGCGGCATTGCTCCGAGATAAGCAGATCACGGTGAGGTGGATTCCTGGGCACCGGACAGCCTCTGCAGCCCGTGATGCCCAGGAGTTGGATGATATACATCGCAATAATGAAGTAGACCGGCTGGCGAAGCTGGCCACTACTCTCCCCCTCCCTCTGCACACTCCTGAGACACCGCCCAGCATTTCAGTGGGGGGAACCAAGGCGCAAACGCCTGCAAGCAAGTGGATTGCGGCCGTCCGCCCCTACACCAAGTATGAGGGCCTGCACTGGACAACATGGCTGCCGTTGCGCGGCGTGCGCCGCCACATGTGGATACAATGGGTGTGGGGCAACGTCCGCTGGTCTAGGTGCTCCCCCCGTTGGGAACGTTGTAAAGTGTTGTGCCCTTGTGCTCGAAGTGGCAAAGAGGAACCACACATGCACGCCTGGCATGCATGGCGGCCTGTTTTTGTTGCGGAGTGGGTACGCACATGGGACACCGGGAGTGACTTGGCCCAACACTGGATTTCTACGGCCTCCGCGAAGGACTTAGACCACATCTCCAAACTGCGTGTCCCACAGTCCTTCATTGACACTTTACCCCGTAATAGGCTGCACGCACTTAGATATAGAGTCGCGGATGGAAGTAGAAAAGGCGATCCGGCGGGTATGGGGGGCGCCACAGGCGACTGCCGTGCACGTTTCAGACTTCGCTGCGGGCCACTGCACGTGATTGGACGAGTGCGGGGTCCTCAAACCCCGTACCGGGCGGAACTCATGGGCATGTATGTAGCTTCCTGCCTGGCACGCGCTGGTGACGAGGTGGTTTTAGACAATCAGGCGGCACCGGATTGTGCTACGGCCGCACCTTACCATGAAATCTGTGACGTGGACGTCCGCCAGCCATTAGCACAGGAGCTCCACAGCAAGTCATTGATGCCCAGGTGGGTGCTAGGCCACCGGGAAGAACGTCAGGCGCGGACGCCTCAAGAAACCCAAGACATACGGGGAAATAACCTTTCCGACTCGTTGGCTTCCATGGGAAGCGAGCTCCCATTGACACCATACACACCAGATGCGCCGCATGGCATAGGTGTGGGAGGCACGGAGGCACCCACGCCGGCAAAAAAGTGGATCACGGCAATGCGCCCACATGCCACTCCGGAGGGGGTGCACTGGGCAACTTGGCTGCCATTAAAGGCGGAGCGCCGCAGGCTGTGGCTACAGTGGGTGTGGGGGAACATGTGGTGGAAAGGGTGTATGCCTCCATGGAAGAAGTTGGCCCAACCATGTAGTCTGTGTGGATCCACACACCGAGGAACGGCGTAGACACACCTTGTGCAGTGTGGGGCATGGAGGGCGCTGTTCCTGGACGACTGGGCGAAACCCTCGGGACTCTGGGAGCCAATGGCCCGGCAGTGGCTCTCTACAGCCAGTTCTGACGACCTTGCCCGTGTAGCGAAGTTCCACATTCCCCTTTCTCTTGTGTAGTTAATCCCGCCTGACCATATGCCCGATTTCCGGTACAGGGTGGCGGTGCACCAATACCAGTGCATAAAGCTGGCGGGTGAGCTACGCCACAATCTTCCCATGCCGCAGGCCTCGGTCGAGGAGCGGCGCTCCTCATCGGGCGGAACGGCCATCTGGTACACAACCTTTTGCCGCAGGGCCCAGTGCTTGTCCCCTACCGAGGAACGCCTTGTCCGACAATGCCACTACAACCCCCGAAAACGCGCGGTGACTGGAAGCCAACAAAGGTCTGCGAAACCCAAAAGAGATCACAGGCTGGAAACCAGGCGCACGGTGGCGAAACTCCTGCGTCAACGGTATACCGTCCCAAGGGCGTGCATGGTAATCAGGGCTTTACCAGTTTTGATTGGGGACGGACTCACTTGGGCGGAAACCTTCCTCACACAAGCATGCACTTAACGCCGTCTGTGACCCCACAAAACAGTGGCGACCGGTGACAGGGGCAACCTACATGGCAGCCAATAATCTGATGCAGACGGCTCAATCACTGATCAGAGGAACCGTGAGGGGAATCTTGGCGCAACGACAGGTTACTGTCAGGGTGGCAGTGACATGGGCCTCACACGCGGACGCCTGCGCTAGGGTGCTCGCCGTGTCCGCCGAGCACACGCGGTTTTGGTTCCACCATAGTGTTCGCGTGACTCTCTATGCGGTGCACCGCGCACGTCAACGTGTCCTGTTGGGCACACTTCTAGCCTGCGCCGCCTCACCACAAGGGTCTTGCGGCATACAGAAATGCTGGAACTGGCGCTGCGCTCTGCGCTCGCCCACTCGGCCACAGTTGCCCGGGCCAACATTAGCCACCAGCAGCTGGCCTACCAGAAGTTCTGCACATGGGCTGCTAAGGTGACCCATAAGCTGGGGGACAGGGACACGTGGTTGACCGCAGCCACTTGCCCGCGTCAGCCAACATAGATCCATGAAACAATGGCGGCAGGAGTCACTAGAGGAGGTGCGGGCCTGCATGAGCCGGTGGCTGATGGAGTACCAGGCTTGGGTGGAGGAAATCGCAGAGCGGTGGAGCCTTGTCAGGGAACAGAAAAAGAGGCCTGCGAGTGCACTCGCCTTATCACCGGGTCGGCGTTTCAAGCGATACAGGACGCACCACCCCAACACCCCGGACTACATCCAGCTTAGTGGGGACCCTGAACCGGCAGACCCGTGGGAGATTCAGCTGCCTGGATCTCCCAGGACCCACCGCACGTGACCCTTGGCTCGCTACCACCACACTAGAAAAAACACCACTTGAAACTTCGGACTGGGCAGCCAATGCCCGTGGCAGAGCAGATCTGCACACCACTGTCAGCCGACTTGTGGGATAACTTGTCCCCAGAGGCGTCCTCGATGGACGTGCATAACCCGCACGAAGCCTGTGGCTATAGTTACAACGGCTGTACTGATGCTAGGCGACCTGCCTATGAGTGCCCCTTCTTTGTTCATAGTGAGACTTTGAACTTCGAACTTATGTGGCGCCCGAAAAAAAAACTTAGATATAGAGTCGCCTGGCATCAGTACCACATGGCCCATGCTGTCATACTCCTGCGTCAGTCCCTCCCTATGCCCCCCAGGCTGGCGGAACACACAAAGCATACCCCGTCTCATAGCACTCCGGTGTGGTATACTGCCCTCCGCCGGCGAGCAATCCAGCCCAATCCAAGCGACAGCACTCTGCGCTCGCAGGTACACTGCCGGCCCCCTATGCCAAAGAAAAAACCCCCGGGACGCAGACGCCCGGCCCGGCCTCTGGGCGAACGGGTGGACGGGCTCCTTTTGCAGCCATACTCTGAATCCGATGCGTGTGCTCTGCTACGCCTGATATCTGCAGTCAAACCCCCTGTGCAGGCCAAGGTCCAGCGATACCTCACAACACGCATGGCGACCGCCGCCAACCACCCCCCCCCCCCCCCCACCCCCAACCTTGTCCCCTGACCGCATGAGTGTCCGGGACACCCAGGCCCGTCTGGCCACGCCAGGCGACGAGGTCATCGTTCCTGCCGACGCCGGTCAATTGGCGTGTTTGGCAGCCATCGATGACGCCGACTATATCATTCAGGACGAAGTGGTACTGAAGAGTGGAGTTCCAGAGGCTGCCTCCCTGTCGTACGACCTCTTCAAGGACTACGACTCGTCTGAAAAACTTGCTGCCGTCCTTTACGGCAGTCGCCCCAATGTTGTGCTCGTTGGGGAAATGACTGAATATGACAAAATCCAACATGCGATTAAGAGACTACTTGCTGATTTGCCCATGCTGGGCCGCTTTGTTGCAATCCTGCTTGAACCTGTCAGCGATGATGATGGCAGGCCATCATTCCTCAATCGGGCACTCGCCCTCAACTCGAACTTGCCTTTCGGTTGCGAAAAGTTGCAAATGGCGGACAGGTCCCTCATGCACATGCGCACACATGATCGATTTGATGTCTGGATTGCAATCAGCACAAGGGACTCCAGAAGCCTATCTCCGCCCCCAACGTATAAGCTTCTGCGGCTTATGACGCCTGGGGCAGAAGTCGACAAGGTGGTGTTCCACGAGCCAGACGTGCGGGATAACCAATACGCGGTGCAGGTTCACAATGACCTAATCAACGGGCTGTTGGGGTCTATTGGCCTGAACTCTGATGAAGTCCATCTCCTCCCGGGGACAGACCCACGGAACTCAAAACTGTTCTTCACGGAGTTGAATGAGGAACAGGTGAATACTGTGGTATCACAGTTCGGATCCAAGCCAAGGTTTCGGATCCACCCAGTGGAATGGTATCGTGGTGCCAACGTGACCAACATGACTGCTGTCTATGAGGTGTGGATCAAGAAGACGCACAAGGAAACATGGTCTCCCATGCTGTATGCCTCAGTTCTCGCGATGTTTTGGACAATCCCGGGCGTTCTGCAGGCACAATCGCCAGTGAAAATCCACGTGCTGGGGCCCAGCAAACTGCTGCTGGGTCTCACGGAAACTGGGCACTCACTGTTGAAGACAAGGTATCGTGAACAGGTGGCTGCTATCGGGGCCGTCTTCAAGGACCTGAGGACAGGACAGTTCCTCGATAGGGATATCATCTCCAAGCCCAGAGTCCCCTCGACATGGAAGAAGGACCTTGTGGGCACAGTGTACATTCTGGATGTTGCACCGTGGTGGTACCTCTCAGACCTGACTGAGGCCCTTGCTCCCTCAGTGCACTGCCGGTACATCGCGGACCGCGTCAGATGGAGTGTCGGGGAGATGCGCACTGCTACATGGCGATTGACCGGGGAAAGTGTGACACAGCTGATTGGAAAGGTCTACCTGTCAGATTCTGGGATGCCTCCAATGTTTGTGATCTCCGAGGCGGATTACGAGGCGCGGAAAAGGCGAATCACAGATCGGCCCAGAAACACAGACGACTCGAAGACACGCAGGCAAGGCCTAATCACGGCGGGAGAAATGGCCAAGGCCATGGAGTTGGATGACCAAGTCGACAAGGTCAGCAGCTCCCTCAAACGCAAGCGGGACTTGAAGGAAGATGAGGCTTCGTCGTCCAATGGAGCAACACGATGACGTTAGCATCAAGCATCCCTCTGAGCAGCACGCTCAGAGTACTGTCCCAAAATATCAATGGGTTTCAAACAAAAATAACCATGAGAAAGCGTAAGCAGAAGCGCACAGTGGCCCTAGGGTCACTGCTGCGGTCCCTGGAGGTGGACTTCTTCGCCATCCAAGAACCTCACTTCGTCACGGTGGAGGATCGTCAAGCGGGCATGCAGTGCTTGTCAAAGTACGGGTATGGCCTGGACGGACCACTTCATGAAGAAGGAAGGGGAGGAGTGGCACTGGCGTGGAAAACATCCAAGTGGACACTGCAATCAATGAAGTTCTTGTCTCCCAGGGCGTTGAAAGCCTCGGTGTCGAGTGGTCCGCTGGAGATCACCATAGTTGTGGTCCACTTCCACCACAAGCACACGCGTCGACAGTCGCAATGGAAAGACATCGCCAAGGAGTTACATGGACCAAACCTGATTTTATGTGCTGATCACAATAGTTTAGTTGTAAAACACAGGGACTCCTTCGCGCCCCCAGAGTTTGAGCATGACACGTCTTTACGTGCCAGAGACCAGGAGGTAACGACCTTGGCGAAAGCGGGTCTGCAGGATGTTTGGGTGGATATTCACTGTCCAACCCTGACGGACATCAAGGACAAGGAAGCATCGTGTCCGACGGGCTTCACATACGGCTACCCCCGAGAAGGAGAGCGACTCGACCCGCAGAGGCTACGCCGTATTGACCGCATCCACACAACATCCGAATTGCTGAGCCTGGCGACCAGCGTGTACCCCATGTTTGCTGCCAACTCAGACCACAAGGCGATCCTGGCTGAATTCACACCCCCGTCTTTCGACACAGAGGACACGGTCCCCAGATTCTACTGCCCAGAGACCATCCTGCACGACCCGGAGGCAATGGAAGATCTGGAGACATCTCTCAAGTCTATCAAGTCAACAGGGGATCAATGGTGGGAAGAGGCGCTGAGCTGCATCCAAAAGAAGGCGATCAGCCATCAAAGGGAGCATAAAAACAAAAAGCAGTCGGTAGAGCTACAAGCCCTGCGGTTCCTGCATGGCTCCACGAGAGACTCTGTCGCACTAGCGGTCTACCAATTTCTATCATCACTGGGGATCGCAGCAACAGATGCAGCAACAGCCTACACCCTCCTAGTGGGGGTGTATGAAAAGGCTCAGCGTGACAGAACGGGCATGGAAACACTGTCCAAGCTCAAGGGGGTAATCACGACCGGGGAAACCTCAGGAGATCCGAGAACGCAAAGGAACGAATTGTATCGGTTAATGCGGGAGTTGCAGGAGCGAAAGAAACTTCAACAGCTGGTATCCAGGACAGGCTCGGCGATACGGGGGGCAAAGGCGGTGGCAAAAGAGCTGGTGGACCATTGGGACAAAGTGTCCACCCCGACGGGATCCACCGAAGAAGATTGTGTGGCCTATCTGAAGTCGTTAGGAGTGGAACAGCGGCTGCGCAAGGCAGGTCGACTTCTTTTCAAGCAACTATCCCTGGACATAGTCCATGAAGGCCTTAAGAGGCTGAACAGCAACAGTTCCCCTGGATTGGATGGTTTCTCGGCAAAATTCTTCAAGAGGTTCTCGGACATCTTCGAACCGCAAATGTATGACCCAATGAAACGTTTTCTCGAATTGGGCAAAATGCCGGAGACATGGACCTCGGGAGTGGTGACAATGATCCCCAAGACGAAGGCGATGCAAACACCAGATTCGCTCCGACCAATTGCACTGCAAACTACAAGGCAGAAGTGGCTCACCAACATCCTCCTGATCCAGTTAGAGGATGTACTCCTCCACTGTATCCCGTCACAGCAAACAGGTTTCCTTCGACACAGAAGCATACTCCAGCATGTCTATGGGTCACGGGCACTCTGGGATGGCCTAAGTGAAGGAGCGGCGTTGTCAGTAGACTTCAGGAATGCTTTCCCCACGATGTCTCACGAGATGGTGTCGGCAGCTCTGGGTCTAATGTGCATACCATTCCTGTATATCCGTCTGATTCTACACCTTTTGCGAGCACCGTATTTATACTCCGTTGGAAAAGGATACGTCCCAGGTGTATACCACCACCCGAGGGCAGGCACGCGCCAGGGGGACCCACTCTCCCCGGCGCTGTTCTCCCTGGTGGCATCCTTCGTGATTTTCCCGCTACAAGACCTGGGTCCAGTACTGACTGTCATGATGTATGCAGACGACCTCATCCTTTTCTTTGATGGAAGAGCCAACCCTCAGCTATTGAAAAGGGTATGGGAAGTGGTTTCGTGTTTTGGACAGTTTTCGGGGTTGAAGGTCAACCTGAACAAAACGGCAGCGATAGTTCGCAACTGTGGGGGAATGGAGTGGGCGAGGTGCTTTCGGGACATTGGAGTGGACGTCAAAAACTTCGTCAAGTATCTGGGTGTACGCTTGGGGAATATTCGGCACCAACAAGACGACCAAGGATGGGGGCTGACGATAGAGCAGGCTTTCGCACCAGCGCTGCAAGAGGCCTTCCGTCGCGCAAGGGTGGCATCCACGCTGCAACTGTCCATGAACGAACGTGCATTCATGCTGACATCATGGATTCTGCCGGTCGTGGCATGGGTATCCAAGGCATATTACGCCCCAGTCTCGGTGATCAGACAACTGAAGTTGGTGTACCACGTGACTATGGGTACCAACAGCTGGGGAATCACCCTACCAATCCTCTCAGGACCAAGAACGCAAGGGGGACTGGCACTACCAGAACCAGAACTGTTTCTTATGCACCAGGCAGCGGCTCCGTTCGTCAGCCTGTTGGGAGAGCCTCACAAATTCCCTGACAAGGCAGTGGAGACCTTCTACGCATGGGCAACAGCCATAGGGTTCACACCATCCAAGGACAACCTTCCATATATTCAACTGGGCATGGTCCGAACGGCTGATCTCACATTTCTGGGATGGTCGGCGAAGGCACCCTCCAACATTCAGCGAGTGGCCCCGCAGGTGGCCCCCCCGGCAAACCGGGACCGCCTGCCGTTGTGGCACTCAGTGTATTTCCGAAATGAGTTCCGCTGCTCCTACTACAACACGAAATTGACCCGGCAGGGGGTGCTGACGTGGGGTCAATTCCAAAGCTTGGAGGACGCAAGATTGTTCAATGCACTGCCTCGGACATGGAAAGGGGTCTACAATCATGGCGGACGACTCCTCAACAAAGTCCCGTCACAAGGGGGGTTTGATACCCCCGCAGTCCATACCCAAAACTGGACCAGGGCATGGCTGCTCCAGTTCTACGCCTCTCAGCCAGGGGTCCGCGACCCGCAAACACCGGAGGTATGGGAACAGCTGGCACAGGCACAGTTACCACCGAGGGTTCAAGACTTTGCACGAAAGGCGCTGTGGCACAAACTGACCGTACATGCAAGAGTCTACAAGAGGTCAGGCACTGACAAGTGCCCGGTGTGCTCACAAAAGGAGACGGTCAAACACGCGATGGTCGAATGCCCCATGTTCAAAGCGGCGGCGGCGGTTATACAGCATTACTATGGCTAGGTGACAACTGATAACGGGACATCCACAGTTCGAGATATGATGGAGTCCGACGACCAAGAATGGTTGTTGAAAACGAACCAAGGCTGGGCGATGTGGTCAGCAAGAAGTGCCCACTGGCGATATCGATGCGAAGTCAAGGCAGGAGCGTCGCCGGTGTTCGCGTCATACCTTACAACATGGCTAAGGGAGCTATGTGAGTGGGTGGGTTTTTACACAGGGGAGCGCAGGGAACAATGGAAAGGCTTTCAAAAATCACTTGAACAACTTCGAGACACCAGAGTGCAGCCACGACAAGGGGAAGTGCAAGTACATGGGGGACTGAATGCATGGTGGCAAACACACACGGGGTGCTTCACCCAAGAAAAATCAGCCAACAATCACAGTTGGCAAAGGGCAACGGAATCACGTCCAAAGCGCCCGAGGCAGGCAGGCCCGGGAGTGCTACAAGGAGTGCAAGAACTGATTGCAGAACTGGTGGAGAAGGGCTACAGGATAGTGTACACTGATGGATCGTCGAAGCGACTGAGCCACAAGGACATGCGCAGGGCCGGGGGATTTGGCGTGTTCGCGGCGGACGACGACCAAGGACCGGAGGTGCGCTTCTGTGGCTACGTACCAACGCACTACAGGCAAACAAACAACGGAGCAGAGCTTTGGGCAGCCGTGGAAGCCTTACAGGGATTCTGGGTGCCAAAACTGGCAATCCTCACCGACTCGCAGTACCTGCAGCTGGGAGCGACTGGCAGGGCCCAACACTGGAAGTCAAAGGGATGGACAACCACATCTGGAAAACTGCAAGTCCACGTCCCAGCCTGGGAAATGTTGCTCCAGGAAATGGCGACGCCGGGAAGAGAAGTCAGGTGGGAACATGTCCCAGCACATGTCAACGTGCAGGGAAATGAGATGGCAAATGGATTGGCCATGGAAGGCATGTGTTCAAGCCCACTGTGGTCACAGCATGTTGCACCAAAATCATCATCTGGGTCAGAGTCCACGGTAGGATTGAGGGGAGGGTCAGGATCAGAGTCAGAGGGCACAAGGGCACTCTGGTCATCCTTGGGTATGGTACCCATGGACAGTGATGAACTGACAGGGGAAGCATCCGGGGAGCCAGCGCCACGTGAGATGGGACCGTACTCCTCAAGCAATACAGAAAGTGAGGAAATGAGGACAGGACACACACACCAGGGAGTGCTATCGAGTGCATTGTCAGCAGCAGACACACTGTCCTTCAGCACTGATGTGAGTGACACCAGGCGACAGCGCAAGAAGCAAAGGCTCAGGAAACGCAGGAACCCAGGACAGGGTCAATAATGCCAGAGCCAGAAGCCCTTGCACAATGGAACAGACATCCCACAGGCACCAAGCACAACAATGCATGTCTGAAACACCTGTGTTCTGACGCAGAGTTTGCATCACATGAGCTGCGTTTTGTCGCAGTAGAGCTTGCAACACATGAGCTGCGTTCTGTCGCAGTGAGCAGCAACACGCAAAGGAGAACACCAAGCAGCTGAACGCCGCGTCCTGTCGCGGACAGGCACCCAGGCGTTATGCCGTCTGGGAGGACACAACAGGAGAAGGGATCTCACCAGCAGCGGTATGGCCCATACACACACATCCAGCCAACCCCAAAGAAGGTCAAGCCTCAGCAAGAACGCCAGCGTTTCAAGGTGCAAGCACTGAGTCAGCTGGACGCCATTGCGAACGAAGGACTGCAAGCAGTTGAAGCAGAGCTGACCACAATGGCCTGGGCCCGCAATCAGCAGATCTGGCTCCGACTGGACCAACCACATGGCACCAGGATGCACTGTGAGATTGTGGACAACCATGGGGAACCACTGCAGATGAGCAATCAGGAGCTCTACTCGGTGATGGTCCAGATCAACTGGACCCTGAAGACCCAGGCATTGGCGAACATGCAGGTCCAGTGGCGACCCAAGAGTGCAGGCAAGTGGCACCCGTTCCAGTGGGAGGCGATCCTCCACTGTCCGACGGCAGAAGGACACAGAGCGGTGCCCTCCTCGGTAAGCAGAACTGGAGATTGCATGCATGTGTGGCTGGCAGGCCGAGCGGACCTCTTGCGATTGTTCCAAAGAACGCTCTTTAGGCAGGCGGACCCGGTACCCGGGGACGCTGTGTGGTTCCTCTACACACTGCTGAACACACCCCCATGCGAAAGAAGATACGCATGACAGGGGGTGACACAAAGGAGAAGAAGAGTGGAGCGCCATGGTGCCATGGTGCCATGGTGCAGATACCCCATCGTCGTGGCTCAGTGGATACACCACACCTCTTCTGTCCCGTGGAGGATGGTTCGAACCCCGGGGGGGATAGAGATGCACCGAAAACCCGAACCCCCCTTTTTGGGCGCGAGAGAGAGGGAGAGAGAAATAGAGAGAGAGAGAGGGTAGAGCACAGTGGGAAAGGATCAGAGAGGTGCAACAGGAGAGAAAGAGCAGGGGAGAGCAAGAGAGATTGGGAGGGAGAGAGTAGGAGAGAGACCCACAGAGCAAGAGACCGGGGCTAACCGGCGCAAAGGGAGGTGGTGGGTTCGAGCTGACCAGGGTTCGAGCTGACCAGGGTGGGTTCGAGCTGACCAAGGTGAAAGGGACGCCACGGCGGCACGGAACAGTCAAGAAAAGAAAAAGCAGGGCGCCGTAGCGCCCCTGAGCCACAGGCTCGACACGTTGTCACGTGTTGAACAGCCGAAGCAAGACTGGGGCTGCGAGAGTGCGGCCCATGTGGGGATGACGGCAGCAAGTAGGCATGAAGGTGTGGGCGGCATGCGCATGCATGGTGGGGAGCTGAAATGGTATGCGCCACACGCAAAACAGCAATGATTTGTTGAGTTGCCTGACAGACGGAGCACATGCTGAAGTGCTGAGACGCCTTTGCGCCAACCAAGGCGCCATTGCGCCCCTGAGGATTGAGTATGACACGTCCTCGTGAGCCAGAGAGCAAGTGCATGACAGGGGCACGACCTGCAGGGCAAGGGTTAGAGACTAACCGGCACTGTGGGTGGGTGGTGGGTGCGAGCTGACCTCAATGTCCAGAGGACCAGTGCCAATGCACAGCCAGCAACCACCTGGTGTGGTACAAAACTGGTCTACGCTGCAGTGCAGCAAGCAAAACATTGAACAATGTGGTTATGACCATGCGCCTGTGACACGGGGGCGTATGCGAGCCCAGTTTCCGTTGCCTCATGGCCCCCACCCCCCCGACCCGAACCCCGGGGGGGATAGAGATGCACCGAACAACCTGAACCCCCTTTTTTGGGCGCGAGAGAGAGGGAGAGAGAAACAGAGAGAGAGAGAGAGAGGGTTGAGCACAGTGGGAAAGGATCAGAGAGGTGCAACAGGAGAGAAAGAGCAGGGGAGAGCAAGAGAGAATGGGAGGGAGAGAGAAGGGGAGAGACCCACAGAGCGAGAGACCGGGGCTAACCAGCGCAAAGGGAGGTGGTGGGTTCGAGCTGACCAGGGTTCGAGCTGACTAGGGTGGGTTCGAGCTGACCAAGGCAAAAGGGACGCCACGGCGGCACGGAACAGTCAAGAAATGAAAAAGCAGGGCGCCGTAGCGCCCCTGAGCCACAAGCTCGACACGTTGTCACGTGTTGAACAGCCGAAGCAAGACTGGGGCGGCGAGAGTGCGGCCCATGTGAGGATGACGGAAGCAAGTAGGCATGAATGTGTGGGCGGCATGCGCATGCATGGTGGGGAGCTGAAATGGTATGCGCCACACGCAAAACAGCAATGATTTGTTGAGTTGCCTGACAGACGGAGCACATGCTGAAATGCTGAGACGCCTTTGCGCCAACCAAGGCGCCATTGCGCCCCTGAGGATTGAGTATGACACGTCCACACGAGCCAGAGAGCAAGTGCATGACAGGGTCACGACCTGCAGGGCAAGGGTTAGAGACTAACCGGCACTGTGGGTGGGTGGTGGGTGCGAGCTGACCTCAATGTCCAGAGGACCAGTGCCAATGCACAGCCAGCAACCACCTGGTGTGGTACAGAACTGGTCTACGCTGCAGTGCAGCAAGCAAAACACTGAACAATGTGGTTATGACCATGCGCCTGTGACACGGGGGCGTATGCGAGCCCAGTTTCCGTTGCCTCATGGCCCCCGACCCCACAAGGGAATATAAGCACAGGCATCTTTCTCATGCAGTCACTGTCCCATCTTAATCACCTCTGGATGAATATGCGTCGGGATCTGCAGGCCCTACATAGAGAGCATGTTGTCATTATTTCCCTCTCCCACAAAGTCAATGTGTGGCGATGTGAGGTGACCACGGCATGGATACGCCCTGTCCGTTTGGCTCGTTTTCTGCTGCGTTCCTCCTTGATTGAGGCCACTCTCCACCGCAAAGAGAGGATGGCCACGGACCTGCTTGCTTTCCACTCCTTTACCCTGTCGTATACATCGACAAACTCCTTGATCCACGTGTTGTGGGGAGTATACCAACGACAAGTCTCTACTATCGGCGGGGCCACCCTACATATGGTCTCGATGTCCCACCAAAAATGTGTGGCGTGGGCAACGATGTGTGTGTACTGTATGCGGGGGCATGAACAATGGCTTTGTGCGTCGTTGAACTCTGTTGAGGATTTGTACAATGTTTCCTTTCGAAGGGCTGCCCGTGACACACGCGCTATGTGGCACAATGTATTGTTGTACCTTACCCGGGCTTTGTGGGAAGAAGCGGCATCTTCGCGGCGTGCCTATTTTTCAGAGTGCTGCAGTGCGCACACAGCTCATCATCTGGACCAACGGTGGATCCACTGGGCCACCCTCAAAAAACACTGGGAGGAGGTGGCCTAGCGTGAAAGAGTGAAATACCTGGAAGCGGAGAGGGCAGAGCTCTGAGGTGGTACGACATTTACGGGCCCTCTCTTCAATCACCGATGAGGCGGCATCCATGCTGTCTATACATTGGGATGTCGCTTTGCACCTGTACTCTCTATCGTGCGCAGTGCGCAGTGCGCAACCAATACACGGATTGCCAGTCGGGTGGGTAGGACGCAAGTGACCACACGCCCTGCTCCATCTCATCATGGCATCCTGGAATGGTACCATGACATGTGCCATCCCACCAAGATATAACTGGCAATGGGAATGACCTTGCCGAGGCAGGTCGCTCGAAAAACCCGCTTTATATGGAAGAGCCCTTCATGATCGCCCGAACACCAGAGGATTTCATTCCACCCTCTGAGGACCATGTCTCCCCGTGGCCGGACCCTTCCAGACGTCAGGATTTCGATGATCCTTCACCGGCCTCCACAATGTCCTATGACCACGAGGAATCCTCTTCTACCACCGGCATAAATAGCAATTTTCCTTCTCCTGTGCGCTCGCTGGTTGCGGATTCAGCACTCGACGCTTTAGGCCTCTCAAAAATGGGCAGCTCTATGGAACACTCGCCCATGTTTAGACTGGATTTAGATCCCGAGCCACGCCCTGCATCCCTAGCTGCAAGCAAGCTACTTCGCTTCGGGCCCACACTCATGGACACCCCCTCAAGGTGTGTCACACTCACATTGTCGGTAGACTCCGGATTGTCCCCCCCCTTCAGCTGCTCAGGCTGATACACCAGGTTCTGCTTGGTCTTGCTCCACGGATGCCAATGCCAACCCTCACAGAAAACACACAGACCCGCACACCACACACCACTGACAAACGGGTCAAAAGCACCTCGTCGCTGAATTATTGATTGCCATCTCAGCCCTGTCTTCGGTTTCTTTGCCTACCGACCAGGTGGTTTTATTCCTCCAGTCTTAGAACCAACAGACCCAACTCGCCGCATGCGATGTGTTCCCTCACCAAGTTAGGCAGGGTCAGCAACCTATCCACGACCGGCCGTTGAAAGCTGATGCCCTCTTTTTTGTCCCGTGGAGTAATGGATCTGCTGTGGGGCCGGAGTGTTGTCTCAGCCCAAGTTGTCCTGCCTTTACCTCTATAAGCGCATACAGAGAACAGAAAGGAAGGTACAAAGGGAGGACACAGAAGTAGTGCATGGCATGCCACACATGAGGAGGGCGTTCCCTACCCTGGAGAGGAGGGGACGGTAGCTGGCGAAAGGAGCACAACATAAAAATTTTTAGCACCCGAATATTTTGCGCAAGTGAAAAGCAATTAAACATTTGTTTTTTTACCTGTAAAATGGGGGGGGATTTTTTGGCAATTGAATTTTGCGAATGTTGAATTTTGCGCGAGGGGTGGGTTGACAAATAATTTAAATTTTAGCGATTAATTTTGGCATCAATGCCGTTTTGCACGCATCCAATTTTGCCAGTAGACTCTGGATGGCTGCTGTTATTTTTGTTTTTTTTTTTTTTGCATTCTGACACTGGTAAGTTCTGCCAACAGGCAACAGTGTGCATAGGCGCCATGGCCTAGGAGTATGTACAGTCAGAAAGGCTTAGCCACTGGAGTGGATACGGATGAGGTATGTCCCTGGGACTCAGGGAATCCAGCAGGGGCGCCTGCCCATTTAATACTGCACATTATATGCAGGAGGTGAGACCTGCAACGACCCTGGGGTCCACACCTGAACTGAGAGAGTTTTTTCGGTAAGACACAAACAAAAGAAAAGAAAAGAAAAACAGGGCATGAAACACAGGAAGTAATCTCACGGAGTTGAAAAACTCACATGTCAGATGAACTGTAGATGGGGGTAGCCTCATGAAGACTAAGTCGCACCCCGCGGCGACCCAGTTAGTTGTATGACAGAATCATCAGATGATCCCCAGACAGATGATCCTGTGAGCTGAATAACATGGGAGGGGTGCACGTCAATGTGTCGCCTCTTTGGTGTGTGTGGGCCGGTGTCTTGCGAGCGGCGGCGTTTAAGTTGCAGCACCCAGTTGCCTAGACACGTGTTGCCATACTGCCTCTTTCAACTGCTAGACCCTTTCGCACTCCAGCTGAAGGTCCCGTATGGCCTTACGGATTACGATTTTCCATCTACACAAGGACTCCCTGTGAACAGCATTGGCATGGCAGCGAAGCATGGAACGACACGCATGCAATGCCTCAGGGAATCTGGAGAGTGACGACCATTGTCGATTTATGGCCAAGCTGCGGTGTTGTCCAAGCTACAGTAGGCGTATGGACGGTAGTAATTTGGACAAGTGGGCAGGGGGTAAAAACTCAAACCAATTTGCACCGCTGGAAGTATCAACGGGCCCCCCATGCCATTCAGCGAATGGTTCATGGCCTAACATCATTGTCCCCTTGTGGGATCAGGAAACATGCCCCCTACCTGCCCTGTATATGGGACCCTCATGACTTGTCAGTCTTGTCCACTACTGACACTCCGATACGGCAGGGGATATGAAGCTGTGTCATTTCTCCCTGCTTTGGGGACCCACAGAGATGCCTACATAGTTGTGATGATCCATGGTTTCCATGACCAATATGTCATCTTCATCCTCACAGTAGTTGCTTAACGCAACCGAGGTTTTGCACTGTGAAGAAGTCGGAGGGCTGTACTGCTGCTTCTCTATGCCAACCACTGTGGATTGTGATGGCTGTTGACTGTTGCCAATGGGGGACCATGTTCTTTCCTTCCACAGGTGCTTCTTCCCCAAAATATGTCTGTTGAGCCAGCATTCCGGTTCATTGCTCCCATGGCGATGGGGGACGAAGGAAGTTACATTGATATCCCTCAAAGTCAATCCCGCTCATGCTTAGTTCAGCCCGAAAGTCACTCTGCGCTCCCAAGCTCTTCTCAACTATTCCAAACAAACTGTGCCGAACCCTTCCAATTCGAGCGACAAGTATCAGAGTTCACGGACTCGGAAATCGGGATGCCACGCCGCCGCGGAAATGCTCCAACACTCAATGTACCTGGAAGTCCTTCTGTGCTATCATCCAAACACTCGGCCCATTCATCCAAACAAACATGTTCCCAGTCCCCAAGCTCGGTCTCTCATAAATCAATGAACTCGCACAAATCTATGCAGAGCACCAACCGTATTCAACCAAGCGTAAACCGACAGAGAAGCCTAGATCCCAACAGCGTTGCAAGGCAGTCAAGCCACACATCCGTTGGGACAACGAATACTGCTGCAGACGAAGGGCTGAGTTTTCCAACCACAACCAGAGCGATCTGCGTCAAAGACTTGCACCACTGGTGCGCAACAATATGGGTTCTGCTGATCTTGCAGTTCAGCTGTGATTTTGGGCACCAAGGATTCCAGGTTTCACGTCCTTCAACATGGTGTGGTCTGGCACTGCTGATATATTCTGTGGTCTCAGCCCTCGCCATCTATTATGGCCCATCGGCCAGCCCGTATGCAGGGTATCTGCTAGCCATTGGCTCTGTGTTGATGACATGCCAAATGGCATTGCATTGGGACAGTCACATGGGCCAATTCAAGGACACCATTGGCGTGGAATCTGTGTGGCCGCGGGCTGACATGCTCCAGAATAGCACAGCACCTGGCTCCAAGATTGCATCGCTGTCCTCCCCAATAAGCTCATCAGCCTTTGGTTCCTCGCCTGTTGAGATCATGGACACAGCCATGCTTTTCGTCATCTTGTTCGAGAATTGTATGCAGTCCAGCTTCCTAACGCGTCTGGGCGTCCGGTTGACTGCCGTAGTGAGCGTGGTGCAGTGGTTAGTGATTGTTTGCTGGCCATTTGGAAACCCGAGCACACACCCCGCATGGCTTTGCCGCATAGTCGCCGCAGGGCTTTGGACAGCCCATCTCATTCGCTCCAGCTATGTGTGGGAATCCGACTTGAAACAGCAGGCCCAGGTCATCGACAACTTGCAAGAGACCTTGGCAGAGGTCTCCAAGAATCTGGAGGATCGTCAAACTGCCGACAGTGTACTGAACCATATTTTGAAGAACACCATGGCGGATGCTGGCGGATGCATCGAATTGTTTGTTGAGGAGAGTGGGTTCACCGACAGTGATGATGGTCTGCTTTCGAAAGCATCGAACATCTTGTTTAGAGGGATGTGGTGGTGCAAGTTGCGCGAAGCACTGCTGAAGATGGTAGCAGGGCGCTATGAGGCGGAGCCAAGTCATGTCGACATTCAACGTTTTGTTCGAGATTTTGTGAGAGGCCGAGACATGGAGCATGAATGCCCTGCTGATACGGTGGTGCTAGACCCCATGGTGTGCAACATCGTGCTGGACAACGCAGTGACCAATGCAAAGAGGCATGGGCATCCGGTAGATCCGCAAGTGAAGCTAACGGTATCCGTCACAGAAGACACGATGGTGCTCTCTGACGAATGCAGGCAGCTGGAGTCGGTGAAGGTTCGGTTTCTGGTGACCAATCGCGCGAATCCCAGCCGTCCAGCGCTTCAAAACCGCTGGTCATCGCAAAAAGCCTGCGCCCCCTTGCCCAAAGACTCGACACGTCCAACCCTGTCCGATGGATTGGGCCTCCAACACATCAGCATGGTGGCGAACGCGAGTGGCATGGTGGCACAGCTGTGGCAAGTGGGCCAAGAAGTGTATTTCGAGCTGTGCCTCAACACCATGGTCAAACCCACGGAGGTATTAGAGGTGCAAGCCGTGCACGTAGCCCACCCCTTTCCAGCAGGATTGACCATCATGGGTCTTGATGACAGTGCTATCGCCCGGCGCACATTAAAGGTGAACCTGGATAGAGACGTCCCTACGGCCACAACTGAGATGTATGGAAAAGATATTGCCGAAGTGGAAGAGTTCAAGCAAGCCGCGCTGCAGCGTGCCGACATCCTAATCCTGGATGAAAACGTGGACTTGCCCGGTAATGAGGAGGCGGGGTCTGCGATTCTTCAGGAGCTCATTGCTGCCGGGTACAAGGGGTTCGCATGCATCCGGTCGGGCAACTCAGCGGCCTCGGACGTGGCGCAGTCCCTGGCAGCTGGGGCACATTGGCACGTTGGAAAGGAGGTGCCGATCCGTGATATGCTGCAGGAGATGAGGGTGGAGTACAACAATTTTCTTTCAAGGGAGGCCTTGAAGGAACCTGACGAACCCGAAGTCTCACCTTCAGGATCTCTGGCGGGGATGGCGTCGCAAGTGCAGTTTGCTATTGGCGCCCCCTCCTCAAGCGGACCCTCAAGCTCCCTGACTCGTACCCATAATTTGAAAACAAATGGCGTGATGTCTGCCGTCAGCAGCTCCTCACCCTTGCGCCGCGTATCCTTGTGCCTACCCTCAGATTCTGCTGCCAATTCTAAAATTACATCCTCCTTGGGGATCATCGGCACGCTGACTGCGCCCAACCACCTTGAAATTCCCCGTCAGGGCGAGGTGTCTTTTGCTGCAGAGTCGTCCGGTGCAGGCAGTGTCTATGGTTCCGTAAGCTTTGAAGGCTTTGCCAAAATTTGAGGCGCATTCTGCTCTATCACAAACGTCGAATCGATTTTCAATCTGTTTGCTGTATCATATTCAGTCAGGGGTTACGTTATACTATTGCCAAGTTCAAGGATTGCAGTGCCTCAATATGGTCAGAGGATTGCTCCTCCAATTATACCCCGTGCTTTTGCAGTCATTGTCTTGTGCAGCGGTCAGCAGTCTACCATGAAACAAGGAGTGTCAAGATGTGTTTGAAAATCCTCCTTCAATTTTCAGCATCACTTCAAAAATATGTTTCCTATGCCGGGAGAGAAATTGTGTTCACTGTCTGCCCTATCACAGACGTCGAATTGGTTCCTCCTACCCCCCACTTGCACCAGCACGGCCTTGTTTAAGCACTGCAGGGCGGACAAAGATATGTCCCTCTCTAGACCAGACCTGCAGCACTACCACCATGCAATCCCACGCCTGTCTACCCCCAATGGCGTGCAGAACCCCCGTTGTTCCCCTCCACTGGCCTCTGCCGCTCATTAGGCGGCACTGGCGCGGCATAGTTGCGGCCCGTGTGCCCAAACCGCCTGGCCCCAACCCTTCACCCATCTGGCGGGCCCATCCGTGCACACAATCACCCACCCCTCCCCTCCCAAAACTGACAGCCGTTTCACCACGCTGCCACGATACTCACCCCATTTCTGCTCCTTGACATTCACCTGCTTTGAGGGTGCTGACCTCGCGGTGCGCGCGGTGCGGCGCAAAACACATGACCCAGCCCCACGGGGGGGACGTCTCCTCGGTTCTGGTACGCGACTCCCCCCCCCCCCCTCCCTGCCCTCCGGGCCAACTTAGTTGCCAAGGGTCAACAGCTACTGGACATACATATGGTGGCGCCAAAGGCGCCCGAAAAAAAATTTTCATTCCCCTTGCCCATTTTGTCCACTTTGCACCCCAACATTATCCTTGAACCCAACCTTGACTCTAATGCCCACCCCAACCCTCAGCCTACTCCTAATCCTACCCCCAAACCTTTCCCTTGACCCTAATCAAGACTGAATATTGGGACCGAGCTGGTGGGGGAGGTATCATCAGCTATGACTGGTGAGGGACATCAAGAATGATTCACACATTGATGGCTCTTGACAAAGTGGAATCGGCTTGCAAGTGAACCCCATCACCACGAGGCCCACTTTCAAGGCTTTTTGGACTTCTGAGGGGCCAAAATACCCCAAAATGGGCTCAAAATGGGCTCATTTCACCCGTTTGTGCACCCCAAATGGTCTAGGATGAGGTTTGGAAAAATGCGTTTTTGACCCATTTTTTACCCATTTTTGGTCCCAAAACAGCCCATTTCCAAGGCATTTTGGGATTTTCGGAGGACCAAAATGGGCCACCACAAGCTCAAAACGGTCCAAAAGCACTTGTTTTAGCGTCGCACATGGTCGAGGATCATTTTTGAGAAAAGTCATCTTTTTGCCCCTACTGGACCCTGTTGACCCATTTGGGCACCCACCTGTTTGGGCTTGAGCTCGCAGCTTGCCGCAACCTAGTGGGCCTAGGTATGGGGGTCTAGGCGTCCGTTTGGGCAATTTTGAGGGGTGGAAACCACAAAAAGTGGGGGGTTGCGGGTGGAGTAGGTGCCCTCGGAATCGCATTTTGAGCCATGTAGCCAAAGATATGGCCTATTCTTGGTTTGTGGCTGTCGGCATTTGGAGCTTCTGGGGGCCTTTTTGGGCCGTTTCCACGACATATCATGGAGTTAGAGGGCCGCAAAGAGCTCGTTGACATGGGGAAGTCAAGCCGCACGTGGAGTGTACCCACCGTTTCCCTTTGTTTGGCCGTTTTGAATGTGTTCCAGGGCTTTTTAAGCCCAAAAATGGCTGTTTTTGGCCCTAAACTGCAGTTTTTGAAACTGAGGTCCGCCACTTGCGAATCCCGTTCCCGGCCGCCACCGTTGAGTTTCTTGCTCAAACTTTGTGTGATTGTACTTCACACCCATAGGTATCATCCACCAAAATTTCACCCGAATCTGAAGCACCACGACGGAGTTCTGATTTTGGCCCATTTCGCGCGTGCTGCTTGCTTGCTGCTTGCTGCTTGCTTGCTGCTTGCTGCTTGCTTGCTAAACCTGGTAGGTCCACCCTAGACACTAAAAAGGGTTATAAAACCAAGACTGGTTCCACCAGCTCGGTGACCCTAACCCTAACCCTAATCAGGATTGAATATTGGGACCGAGCTGGTGGGGGAGGGAACATCAGCTATGACTGGTGAGGTGCCATCATTTCCATCCCCACCCAAGCAGTGTATGGTCTGCCTTGGACTGCACTTTGCTGGTGCTTTTCTTGTACAGTTTTGTGTTTCCCCCTATATTACCTATTTTTCCATGCCATCGGTCCAATGACCTGCTTGTCCAACACCAATACTCGGAGTCCAAAACCACTACCATTCGTTCCCCCACCCGCCTCCCCCGGATAGCATGTAGTACTCCCTCAACTCCCCACAACTGACGCTCTGCCTCTCTCGCGGAGGCGCCGGCGCCTTGTCTAAGCACAGGAACAAGCAAAAATGGGGGAAATACCGAGATGGCGTGGTGAAATGCCTCTCGGTTTTGGAAGAGGAGGGTTGGGCATGACGGGCACCCAGATCGCTGCTACTTGGCATGTGTGGCGACCATCGGGCAAAGGGGGTAGAGGGCATGCCCCAGCCCCTCTTTCCCTGTACAATCCACAACCACGTCATGTGACGAGAACTGTGGTCAGGAAAACAACGGCGACACAGGGTTCCTGTGCTTAGCCATAATCCGACGATGGTCGTCATCCTATGGCATCAGACCAGTAGCATCTCAGTCCACGTGTTCGGCAAACGCGGCGAAGGTGCGGCCACAGATCTGTTCAAACGCAGCGAAGCCGCAGCCACAGTTCAAGCAAGGCAGCGAAAGCGCCATCACAGATTGTTGATCCTATTGGGCGCACTTCTCGTGTTCCCAGGATAGGGTCAGGACCCCATGCCCTCATCTGACAATGGCTGTCACCCTCCGGCATCACACCGGCAACATCTCAGTTCATCTGCCTGGGATCGCGGCGGATTGTCCACACGTGGCAAATCGCCGCTATCACAGTTGCAGTACTGGCGGCAGAGCCGCCGACACGTGTGCGCGTGCATTTCCTGTGCATCTGCCCTCCTGTCCCTCTGGATAGGGTCATAGCGCCTTTAGGCGCTCAGGACTCTTGATGACCACTGCATTCGCCGTCTCCGCTGTTGTTGCCCTTCGCTGACATTCGTGCTGAAATCTGAGTCTGCGGAACCCTCTGAAGTCCCAGATGCCGTGTCTGTGGCTGCGAGTCCACTGGAACTGGAACCCGTGGCCGTCCACACTGTCTCTGCGCAAGCGTGTCGAACAGACATCTGTGCTGTACCTCTCTGCTACCCACAGCGGTGTTCCCGATGACCTTGGCATTGCCAACCCCGCTGACGACGACACGTCGGAACGCATGGGGTGCAGACCCAACCGTTCCCATACTGGGTCCACGCATACCGGCTCCTCTGACCGGCAACTCTTGTTGTTTGGATGTTGTTCCCTCCCCCCTTCGGCCAATGCATCTGCCTTGTCATTTCCCAATACATTCTAATGTGAAGGCGTCCAAACAACCTTGAGCTGCGCCCCTGCTTCTTGTCGCAGCTGCCAGATGTCATCCCACAAGTCGCAATGGCCCACCTCCCCCGACTTAGTTCTCCATGCATGCCTTTGCCATTTTGGGGACCATTCTGTGATTCATTTGAAGGGCTTTGGGCATTATTCTGACCCTTTGCTAGCACCAGTGCACCATTTTCCTGTAGGACCTCGCCCGGACCCACGTGCGCACAATAGCTAGCACCTACCAACGCGACTCCCTTGGGGTGCGAGGTGTGCACCACATCCGAGGGCTAAGATCACTTTACGTCAAAGCCTCGGGAGCCAAACAGGCATACCACTCATTGGTGACTGGCCACCTACACGATCAACTGCTTGTTGCACGCATGCGACACCGATTGAACTCACTCCATCGGACGACAGAAACCATGTACTACACGGCCAAACACACAGTGACTACCTTGTGCTGTGATAGCAAGACGGTTATCTTCCTAACACGTTGCTACAGACAACATCTACACAGATTACAGGAACTATACCGCACACGATAGTGTCACACACAAACCATACTGAACCACATCGTGGACTGGATGTACCGCGAGAGGCTAGCTGCGCATGCCCGCCATACAAAACGCACTTTATACGAAACAGCCACACGACCAATGAACCAACAACTGTACTTGCAGCGCAAGCGACCCAGAGAGGAATGGGACCCGTCTGCCTGCGAAGTCCCCCTACAACCCTTACCAAAACGCCATAAAGCACACTGGAACCCCATTGAATGGGAAACCCTCCCGACAAACTACAACTGACACCGGCCCGGACATCTCAATGGCTTAGCATCACCACAGACCAGGCCCCAGCTACTCCCTTTGTACTCCGGGAACCCATGGGGGACCAGACCTGAGCAGGATCCCGGATGCAGACCCTGGCACTACCAAAACCTGTATTTACTCCGAACTCGCCGGCGGGCTTCAGCACTTTCAGTTCGGCCTATTTGATAAAAAAAAAGAAGAAGGAACCTGACCTGAAGTCTCACCTTCAGGATCTCTGGGGGGATGGCGTCGCAAGTGCAGTTTGCAAGTGGCACGTGGTCTTCAAGCAGACCCTTCACCTCCATGACTCGTCCCCGGACTGCGAAAACAAAGGGTGTAATGTCTGCCGTCAGCAGCTCCTCACCCTTGCGCTGCGTATCCTTGTGCCTACCCTCAGATTCTGCTGCCAATTCTAAAATGACAGGGATCGTGGGGGCCACCCATGGGATCCCCACCTCGCTGACTGCGCCTGACCCCTCGAAAATCCCTGCAAGGCGTCTTGTGCTGCACGGTTGTCCGGTGCAGGCAGTGCCGATGGGCTAGTGAGCTTTGAAGGCTTTGCCAACATGTAAAGACCTCTTTTGTCTGCCTGGTGCAGCCGAGCGGGTAACCTGTCTCGAGTGATTCCTTCGGCGGCCCGAAAATTGCTTTGCGGGGGGGGGGATGGCATGGGCGCCCGGCGAAGGAGGGGGGGGGGGGGTTCCAGAAATGGGCTTCCGTGCCGGGCCCTTTGTTTTGTGTAAGGACGGTTGTTGCCACCAAAGGCGCCGGAACACAAATTTTGGCCCGGAAAATTTTTTTTCACTCAAAAATTTTCCCCCACATATGTGTAGTCAAAATGATCAGCGCGAAGTGGGGATCATTTTGAGCCATGTATGTTGGGGTCGGACCCCCCCCCCCCCCCCCGGGCACGGCAGGTAGGGCAGCCCCAGCCCAAACCCCCCTCCCGGCACGGCGACCAAGGAGGGGGAGGGGGGGGTTGGGCAAATGGGCTTCCGTGCCATCCCCCCCCCCCCGCAAAGCAATTTTCTTCCCGCCTTCGTCTGATGTGAATGCTTGCATTTGTGTCAGTGCCCACTCTGTGCCATTTTCCTGAAACTAGCGTTGCAAACGAGGGCTTTGCAAGCTCTTGTTTGTCGTGAGGGAAGAAGGACGTGCATCGTGCTGCTGAAGCATGGCATGCAATTTGTGATGATGAGTACCTGGCAGAAGAGCCGGGATTGCAATGCCTCAATATTGTCAGTGGATTGCTTATGACCTGCTTGCCATAATAAGTGGTCCACTTTCTGGATTACTGAAGCATGGCATGCAATTGGTGATGATGAGTACTTGGCAGAAGAGCCGGCATTGCAATGCCTCAATATTGTCAGTGGAATGCTTATGACCTGCTTGCCATGATAAGTGGTCCGCTTTCTGGATTGCTGAAGCATGGCATGCAATTTGTGATGATGAGTACCTGGCAAAAGAGCCGGCATTTGGAGCAGGGCGTCCAGGAAAGCAGCAACTAAGGGGGCGCCTCAAGCGCAGTGCGCGCGCAGTGCAGCGCGCAGTGCGCGCGCAGTGCAACTGTTTGAGCGTCTGGCCGTACTAGAGACCCATACTTTGAGATACTAGGGGCCCCTAGGGGCATCATGGTGACCCCTAGCGGAGGTTTTGACGTCTGATTGTGTCCCCCTTTGTTTGGGGACCCCCAAGAATGCAAGGGTGACGTAGCATTTCCGCCCTCTTTCTGGGCCCCAACCTTCCGGTGCTATTGAGGAAAGTGAAGGGACATTGTATGGATTATGAGATTGGCTCCATGGATGGTGCATACAAGGGGCGCCTCCATGTGGCATGGCCATTTATTGGTCGAAACACGTTGACCGAGCGGCAAAAGGAGTACAATGATGTTCATGGTTTCTATAGGGCACGTATTGAGCACTTGTTTGCACGCATGTGGCACTGGGGCATCGTAAGGAACATATGGAGGGGATCCGGTACGGAGTTGCATGAGTACGTGCGTGTACTCTTGCATTTGCAGCAATTTTTGATTCGAAGACAGGTGGAACAGAAAGACAGTTCTGTGTTCTTGAGGGTGGCGACCAATGCGCTGTTCATGGCTTTTCCAGTTGTGCATGATGTGTGTTATGTGAAGGGAAGGTAGTTTGCAGCTTTCTTGAGCTAGGGCAGTTTGGGTCACCTAATTCTAAGGGTGTTTCCAAGGGGTTTGCTTGGGAGCTCTTCGGGGGGAACCGATGTTTTGCCAAAAACATACGTTTTGTTCATAGTGCTTACTGTTTTTCTTGGCCCCCGCCCGGGTGTGCTTCCATTGGATGAACACATAAATGTCTGAGACTATGGAACAAGACAAGAACCCGGTGGTGGACAATTCAGGACCCGACCCGGGGCTGGCCAAGTTCAGGATGTGGGTGCTCGGGCCGTTCGAGACAATCCAGGGTCAACAGGAGTACCAGGAGAGGAGCGGCGAATGGTTGATTGAGGAGCAGGAGAGAATAGTGGACCTGCAGGTGGGTGCAGATGTGGTGTCCGAGTTCGCGGGGCAGATTGGTGTCGGCCACCTGGACAAGAACACCTTCCTCACAGCGCTGCGCTGCTATGCGATCCGGAAGGGCCTGGTGCCTGACTACATGAATAAAAGGTTTGTCCATGATGAGATTCAGGGGACGGGGCAAGGCAATGCGGGAACAGAGATCACAAGACCACCATCACCGGCGGTCGGCGGTTTGGCGACGCATGAAGTGGCAGAGCTGGTGCAACTCCTGGCGGCAACGAAACTGGAGAATGAAAGACTCAGAGCGGCGGCTATACCAAGGCTGACGAAACAAGAACTGGAGCGGATGCTGGCAGAAACACTGCCATACCAATGGATGCAGACCCTGGCGGTTGGACTGATGACGTACTCCAAGAAAGACCCACAGTGGGACGCCCATGAACTGTCAACAACGATATGGAAGGTCGTGCATGAGGAATTGAGAAACAAAAGGCAGGGACGCAATTCCCACATGCCAATACCGCAACAAGTGCAAGGTGCAGGAAATACAGGAACACACACGGCACCGGGGGCGCCGCTGGGCAGAGCGATCAACACTCCAGGAGGACAGCAGATCATGGGGACCCCGGTGGGAGGGGGTCAGTGTTTTGTCTGCGGCCACATTGGGCACTGGGCCAGAAATTGCCCGCAGGCAGCACTGACAGGCACCCTGAACCAACCGCACGTCCAGGCCAAAATATCGCAGGTGGGGGGGGACCAGACTGTGATGACCAGTAACAAGGGGTGGACCTTCGACCTGAATGGCCCACCCCCCCGCCAACTGCAGGCGCTGTGGGCAGCTCCACTGGGAGATGTTCCCGTGTGGGGCACAGGGGAGGGTGTCCCTGTTGCCACAGCCAGCGACACCGGTCGGACAGGCGGGGGTGGCGGGCGGACAACGGGAGGGCTCGGATGATGCCGTTCTCCGCATGGTACAGGACTTGCTGCAATCGCGGGCCCTAGACCCAGGACAACAGCAATGACAAGAGCTCAACGGAGTCGGGGCCGGGTCGAAGGTGGCACTGGGGCCGGACATGGGAGCCACGGTGGCCGAGACCTGGCAGGCCCACGATGCCGTCATGCACGCCAGGACAGAGGAATGGGGAACAGTGGGTACGGCGATGGCGATCCGAGGAGTGGAGGCTAGCTCATCAGCGACGTATATGCAACAGGTACGGATGGCATTGCGAGGGTGCGGCACCGATGAACCACTGGCGGTGGCGATTCAACGGCGGTTCGCAGAACTGGCGCTACGAAAGCGGGGCTACTCGGCGGCAAACAACTTGGTGGCGGGGATACGGATGCTGGAGAAACTCAAACTCATACGGGCTACCGTCACGGACCTACACAGGCTACAACTCAGAGCAATCGGCAAGATGGCCAAGGCGGAAGACAGGCCTCGAGTATGGGCGACAGTGGCCGACTTTCAAACGTTGGCAGAGAGGAGGGTGCACTGGGCCTGGGCAAGGGTGTTCTTTGCCGTCGGGATGGCATTCACCATCTGCCTCAGGATTTCAGACGTCGCACAACTACGATGGGGCTGGTTGGCACACAAGGGGTGGTTGGTGTTCTTCGACTACAAAGTGGCCAAGGAGATGTGTGCCCAGCCCATACCACCGTTTTGGGAACGGTGGCGGCATTGGCTCTACACGCACAGGCGGCCTCACCAGCACGACGAGAACATATTCATCCCGGGAGGACCCGATGCCCTACGGAAGTTACAGACTGAACTGTTCACAGGAACGGAGTGCGGCCTCTCGGGATGGCACCCGTGGAAACGCATGGGGGCTGCATGCTTCAGGGCGCTGGGAGGATCCCTGCAGGCCTTGGCACTATGGGCCCGCTGGCGGACACCAAGGCAAGCAGCACGATACGCAGCGCACCCACCGTCATGGAAGATGCCATCCAAGGTCCTCCTTCCATCACCAGTGGGTGAATCAGGGCACTTCACGCGCGACTGTGAGTGGACTTGGATGCCGGTCAAGGAGCTCTGGCATAGGGATGCATTCGCATGGGATCTTGGGAGAAAACGGAACCAGACCCCCCCTACGGTCCACACGTTTGCCCGCCCCGCCACTCCTCAGGAGGTGGACAGCGAGTCCGACGACGACGAGGACCTGGACGATCAGGATGGGGAATGCGACCAGGACAATCCAGATCACGAAGAACCCCGAAGAGAAGCGGAGAACAGGAGCATGCAGGACGCCGCACAAAAGGAAATGGGACGAGACGCCGAACTTGTGCCTGGTACAGGACCTGAGCATGAAGGTGGACCACGGACGGACGAAGGAACGGCAGGACACGGTGCGAGACCCGTCGAGATCATCGACGTGGACGAGTTGGAGGACGGCGAAACGAAGATGGACGCCGACGGGGACAGTGGAGGAGCGGGCGCAGCGGAAGCCGTCACAGCTCCGGAGGGGGCGGTGGCAAGTGGGGCGGACGCGGACAGGCATGAACGGGATGCAGGCGATCAGGCATCAAACGAGGACCGGGCAGGAGAGGACAGACGATGCGGGGATGCAGACGAAGCGCACATGGAGGCTGAGCCATGCCAAGAAATGGAAGCCAGCGCGGAAGAGTCTGGGGACGACGTTGGCTCCGAAGGCAGCAGCGCAGGGGACAGAGACGAGTCAAGCCCAGGTACGCCGACATGCTCTACTGATTGCTCTGAGTCCCGATGGAGATCACATCAAGCCAGGAGGAGAGTATTGGGGAAAAGAACAACACGTGAGTTCGGTGAGGAGGAGCAACGTGGGGCAAAGCGGGGACGCGGAGGGACTTGCGCGGGAGACCAGCAGCTGGTGGCGATGCCCGACGGGACTGAAGCAGACGGGGCCCCACACTGGGGATACCTGGTCACGGCGCCTCAGAGGGGCCAAAGATTCCAGCTGTGGAAGCCTATGCCTCTGCAATGCGAACGAGAGGAACAAGGACGAGATGGGGGTGGACATGGAGCAGCTGACGGAGGAAGTGGCGGAGCGTATGGCGCGGCAGTGGAGCAGACCGGGGACGATCAGTGGGCTGTTGCGAGATCTGGCAGTCAGGGTGGGTCAAAGAGCCGGGACGGGCCCACAGCAGGAGGAGGCGGAACAGAATTTCACATCGGTGCTGCAGGCACTCCGGGACGACGAGACGGAGCCATGGGACGTATCGCCGACAGGGGATGTCAGCCCCAAGGGCAACAAGGATGGCGACCAGAGTCGGGGCCAAGTGTCGATGGAGACGGCGAGCATAGGCCTTGGAGTAGCTGGCAGAGTGGACATCCCTGAGGAGATGTGGCAACGGCACAGGCCGTGCAATTGGAGAGAGGCTCATGAGAACGCAGCGGTCCAGAAGGCGAGCCGGGACCCGGCCTTGGCAGCGATGGTCCAGCGCATACACGAGGACGGCATGCTGGACGAGATCACTGACGGGAGGCTGCCGAATGCCAAGGCATTCACCAAACCGAAGTCCCAGGAGAAGGGGTCATTAATCATCAACATGGTCCCGTTGAACAAGCGATGCCAGAGGCCAAATACACGACTGCAACTGCCCACACTCGAGGAACTGGGGGACACGTTCCGAGAGGCGGCGGGCAAGGGTCAGGCCATATGGTTTTGCAAATTAGACGTGGCGAACATGTTCTGGTCCTGCTGGATGCCGGAGCAGGAGAGGGGCACGATAAGAATCGGGGTGCAGGGCAGGGTGTGGGGTTTCCACAACCTGCCGTTCGGGTGGACACACAGTCCCCTGATGGCCACAGAACTGCTGAGAATGACGCTAGAGAAGTTCCACATGCTGGGGATACGACCGATACAATACGTCGACGACGTGCTGGTGTATGGGTATGACAAGACGGAGGTAGGGGCAGCAGGATTGCAACTACGGGAGCTGCTGGAGCGTGACGGCTGGATATGCAGCCCCAAGTCCCAGTTGGAGCCCACGAACACAATCGAGTGGATGGGGAAGCGCCTGGATGGCAGGCGTTGGACGATCCAGTCTTCAGCGCCGTACATTGCCGGCATGGTGGCCTTGTGGCAGAAGCTGGCGACCAGGGGTTACAGCCAGAAGGACATGAGACGCATGCTGGGAAAACTGGCGTGGGCAGACAGACCAGCCCGAGAAACAGGGCCACACACGAGTGGGGCCATGGCATGGATGATGTGGGGGCCCCAGAATGCGAAGTACACACCGCCGAAGGTGCTGAGGGGACTGGCGGAGGCGCTGGCGTCCGTGATGGGGCCCTGGTCGGCACGAAGAACGACAGCAGCAGACGACATCGACATGTATGTGGATGCAGCAGAATACGGGAACACGTACCTGGTCGGTTTGTGGTCTCAGGAGGCAGGAGCGCGAGTATGGGAGTGCCCCAAGACAGTGCGGAACCAGCAGGCGGCAGAGCTGCAGGCAGTGGAGCGAGCGGTCAAGATGGCGGCGTACAGGAGACGGCAGCAGGTGCATCTGGGGGCGGACAACCTCGCGGCCATATGGGCGGCGCTCAAGAGGAAGACAAAGATTCACCACCGAGATCGGGCCACGACGGTAAGGAGGATACAGCAAACGCTACGCTGGTCAGGGATCGTGCTTAAATTAAGCTATGTACCGTCCAAATGGAACCCGGCAGACGCCATCTCCAGAATTTTTAACTGGGGGTCAGCCTTCCGGGCGACTGTGGAGGCCAGGGCATGCGAGCTGGCCCTGCGCACTGTTCTGTACGCACCCTGCTCTGTTATGGGACAGACTTCTTACAGAAGCTAGGGGGGGGGGGGTGACAGACCTATACTATGTCAGGCACTTTCCACAGACAGAGGCACATGGCAGCCTGAAATGCCAGATGAACCACGCTACCCACCACCAGTGTACTGCAGGGAGCGAGGTGATGGTTGCATGGGAAGAGCTGTACATGGACTGTCCGGAGATGTTTGACAGTACGAGATAGAATGCGAATTGACTGACGTGCAGGGCAGGTGAGGGAAGCAATCACAAAACCGATGTTTTGCCAAAAACATACGTTTTGTTCATAGTGCTTACTGTTTTTCTTGGCCCACCCACCCACCCATTGGAGCGGGTCAGGTGTCTACTTTTAGCCGCCACCATACGGCAGTGCAGCCCATCTGTACAGCATGGGAAGAGCTGTACATGGACTGTCCGGAGATGTTTGACAGTACGAGACAGAATGCGAATTGACTGACGTGCAGGGCAGGTGAGGGAAGCAATCACAAAACATAGTCTAAAAGTAGCGCGCAGTGCAGCGCGCAGTGCGCGCGCAGTGCAAAGACCCCCCCTAACCCTAACCTGGTTCCATGCTGTGACATCTTTTTATGCGAATTTACTTGCTTCTGTTCCTCAAAACCTGGGATGGCTGTGATGCACAGCATGTCCAGCTGTGAATATGTGCCTGCCAGTATCATTAGTCCTTCTGGGGTTCTGGCACATGGCATGCAATTTGTGATGATGAGTTGCGCTCCACCACGAGGAAAGCAACGGTCTCCCTTCAAATGATGTTGGGTGTCACGAGGGGACAGGAAGAGAGAGAGAGAGAGAGAGAGCGTGTGTGTGTGTGACAGGGCAAGACAGCTTTCCATAGTACCTGGCAAGAGAGGATTTGGGGCAGGGCTGCCAGGTCGGCAGTGATGCTACAACCTGAGGCTCGTTCCTCCAGCCGGACAGGGAGGGGTGCCCACGGCATTGCATCAAATGACGGTGGACAGTGGTTCCATGACATTCGCCACACAGTGCACAGGTATGTTTCTATGGGTGTATTTTTTTTTCATCCTAAGGGGCCCCACAGCCCTCCCAGCATAGATTTAAGGTGACTATTTCATTTTAATGGAAACGGTGCAGCCAAACGTACCTGCCTGTTGAAGGCTGCTATGTAATGCCAGAGGATCCAGAGGATCCAGATACCACCAAAATCCCAGCCAGCCCTGTGCGCCAGAACAGCACAGTGCTCGTGTACACCTTGAATACACCGATTGCGGTGGTTCGTTGACACCCCAGTGCCACCAAGAAACTCAGAGTGTACCCCCCCCCCCCCTTGTATAAGCTACGCCCTTGTCCAAGCTACAGTAGCCGTAGGGACCGTAATAATTTTGTACATAATTTAATTATGTACGAAATGTAGTGAGGCCACATAAGACATGGGTTTGTCGTCACATTTGCCAATTTCAGCACATGTGGCCCCCTGCTGGTGCACCAGGAATTTTTTTAAGTCTGATGCATCCCATAGGTCCTGAATTGCCAATTTCAGCACATGTGGCCTCCGCACGTGTGTGTCAGCAGTTGGATGTGTTGTGCGCAAGCCACGCCCTTGTCCAAGCTACAGTAGGCATAGGGACCGTAATAAATTGTGTACATTGGCGTAGCTTATACAAGGGGGGGGGGGGTACTGAGTGCACACCAAAGTCCATTGATGTTGACACATCGTTTGAGACTCGCACTCACAATCCTCTGGAATCTCTGCAGATTAACCCCCCTCCCCGTTTGTCCCCCCGTCCCTGGTACTGATGTTGTATGCAATGCAAGCTGCTGGGTGTGGAATGCCACTCCCCAGTGCGCCGTAACCCTGCTTGTTTTCTTGCTTCGTTTTTAGTCCTCTCCTGTGTGTTACCGACCACTTCCCCTAATCTGGAATGAAGACAGCAGTCTTCTCTGCCCCCAGCCCCAATGAATGATTGAAGAATTTGTGAACTTTCACGTTTCTGGGTTGCTTCGGCGTGGCAGTACCTGCTGCACTACCATGCATTAGTATATACTGCAGGCACAGATCCAGGTTTGCCTTCGGGCCACACGTTACATCGGGTGACTGTACTGCGCCCTGCAGCACTGATGCAGAGACCGGGTTGCGAACCCGAGAGCCTTGTCGCTACTCAGCGCAGGCCTGATGCAAAAAAAAAAAAAAAGACAGCAGTCTTCTCTGCCCCCAGCAAATAGTGACCAACTGTACCTGAATGTCATCCCCGTCCCTCTCTGGTGCTGATAGTGTATGAAATGCGACCCGCTGATTCATCTCAGCCTTCAATCCTCACACCGCTGTCCTTTTCAGCCCACATTCATTGTGCCTCATGCACACTGGGACGCCTATGGGCGTGGCAGTCACTGCATAACCTGGTTTCAGACTCAGCAAATCCTCACTACGTGTCAGATCCGCTACCACGACCAATGCAGGATCATCATAGCACCGGACAGCTCTGAACCTTGATTCCGAGAGGCTATCTCGAGTACCGTGAAGCGAGCAAGCTACGCCAGCTCATCTTAGTCTGAACCAACAAAAAATTCTGTGCAATGCAACCCGCTGGTTCATCCCAGCCTTCACGCTTCACACCGCTGTCCTTATCAGCCCACATTCATTGTGCCTCATGCACACTGGGACGCCTATGGGCATGGCAGTCTCCCACTGCATAAGGGCGCAGTGTAAGCGCAGTGCAACTATTTGGGCATGTGGCCGTACTAGAGACCCATACTTTGTGATACTAGGGGGGCATCATTCTTGTTTGAGAGTACGTTTTGATACTTCTTCCACATTGGGGACATGGCATTTTTGGATTTTCACCTAGTTTCACCCATTTCCATTTTTTTCACTGTTTTTTTGCAGATTTCCACCACATCCACTCTTTCCTAGGTTGATTTCTCCCCACCATGGGACCTCAAGAAGGCAGAGGTGATGTATCCTTGTTGTTAACCCCCCATCATGGGGACCTCAGGCAGGCACGGCTGGCGTTGGACCTCATGATGATGATCAAGGCTGAGGGACAATCCAGCATCCTCCCCAAGTGTTGTATCACGTTCAAGTACTATAATCGAAGGTGACGTCACAGGCTTGATCTAGCCAAGACGTACCATGCCGTCATCCCAAGACGGTCGGCAGCGGGGCTATGCTAGACAGCCATACTCAGCACCCCCGGGTCCATCCTCCCACCCCCATTTGTGGAAGATGGACCACCTCCCGCCCCCCACTGAAGGAGGTCTCCCAGGGTCTACAGTGGGACATGCTCCTGAGGCAGGGGTGATATAAGCGTGTTTGGAAGGGGTGTGCTTGGGGACTCTTCAGGGGGAACTTGGTCTAAACAGTAGCGCACAGTGCGCGTGCAGTGCGTGCGCAGTGCAAGGGCTCCCCCTAACCTGGTTTCAGACTCAGCTAATCCTCACTACGTGTCAGATCTGCTACCACAGTCATTTGTGGGATCATCTTAGCACTGGACAGCTCTGAAACTTGATTCTGAGGGGTTACCTCGAGTACTGTGAAGTGAGCAGGCTACGCCAGCTCATCTTGGTCTGAGCCCCCCCAAAAAAAGATGCCAAGAATAGGCAAAAGATGAGCCCAGGCTTCCGGGCAACCGCCGTTGCCATGTTTTGCAATGGTGACATGGAGGAAAGATTTGTGAAGAAATAGCATATTATTTGGGACAGATTACTGCACATTTGTGCTATCAGCCACGCTTCTGGTGCATTTTGATTGTTCCACCTGGCTTGGGAATGAACAACAAATAGTAGAGGGTAACCCCACCCCCCCCCCCCCCTTGTATAAGCTACGTCCAAGCTACAGTAGCCGTAGGGACCGTAATAATTTTGTGCATAATTTAATTATGTACGAAATGTAGTGAGGCCACATAAGACATGGGTTTGTCGTCACATTTGCCAATTTCAGCACATGTGGCCCCCTGCTGGTGCACCAGGAATTTTTTTAAGTCTGATGCATCCCATAGGTCCTGAATTGCCAATTTCAGCACATGTGGCCTCCGCACGTGTGTGTCAGCAGTTGGATGTGTTGTGCGCAAGCCACGCCCTTGTCCAAGCTACAGTAGGCGTAGGGACCGTAATAAATTGTGTACATTGGCATAGCTTATACAAGGGGGGGGGGGTAATAGAAATCAGCAGGAAGCATGCAAGAAGGACAGGAAAATTTTCTCACCGTCCCGTTACCAACCACTTCCCCTAATCTGGAATGAAGACAGCAGTGTTCTCTGCCCCCAGCAAATAGTTACCAACTGTACCTGAATGTCATCCCCCTCCCTTTCTGGTGCTGATAGTGTATGAAATGCGACCCGCTGATTCATCTCAGCCTTCAATCCTCACACCGCTGTCCTTTTCAGCCCACATTCATTGTGCCTCATGCACACTGGGACGCCTATGGGCGTGGCAGTCTCCCACTGCATAACCTGGTTTCAGACTCAGCAAATCCTCACTACGTGTCAGATCCGCTACCGCAGTCATTTGTGGAATCATCGTAGCACCGGACAGCTCTGAACCTTGCTTCCGAGACCTTGTGTCAAGTACCATATGATGAGCAGGGTACGCCAGCTCCCTTGGAACAAAAAAAGGGGGACTAACCCCCCCCCCCCCCACCCTGCGTGGTGCATTTAATGATATTTTGCACCAGTGCTCTGGCGTCCTCAGTGTTGCAGCATTCATTTTTAGACTTCTCCCAAACAAGAACACTCTGTGTTGTATGTTATGATTGGTATGTGAGCAAAGCCACCGCTTGCACACTTGCACATTCAACTGATAGTATGAGGCTACATACCGCCAGATCGCCCAGGGACCCCCTCAGCTGGCACCCAAGTTTTCTTTCTGGGCCCAATTTCAAGCCACTGCTGGTCCTAAAACAGGCTGGTCCTAAAACATGCTGCTTTTCTGGGGCAAAACATGCCTTCGGTCCTGCCCCCCTTCCCAAACCCCCCTGGGGTATGGTGGAGGTCCAAAAGCCCCACAAAAACATTTTTTGACCTGGGGGCATGTTGCACACAGTTTGCACCGACCACTCCATCTCCGACATTACCCCAGTAGAGAAGGTTTTGGGAATGCTTTCCAGCTTGTGCTGCCTGATATGCCCCTCATAATCATCAATACCCATGGGCCTTTCGAGAAGAGTCAGCAACACGCCACGGACAAGTGGCTCGGAATGTTTGATAGAGTTGATATGGGGTGAATCCCATAAACCCACTAGGTTGTGGCACTCTAAAGTGGTTGGTGTATCATTGCAACATCCGGCCATGGCAGTTGCGGCATTGATCCCAGCTTTGAGGGGCTGCGGGGAGCCACGGAAAACCTCGTGATATGGCCTTGGCAGTTGTTGACGATGCTTCTCCCGCTGCTTTGATCACGAACAACAAGGGATGGCAACTGGATGCCATGATATTTGATGCCAAACCCCTTGTAAAATCATTATTTTGCCCAATAAGACAATCCCCCAATGGATTTTTTGATTCTGAGGCCTCTATCCCCTAAAGCCGGATATCACTTTTTTGGGGGGGGTCAAAAGTTTGTGCCCAGAAACGTTCAAGCAGTGGGGAGAGGATGTGCTGTCAGAACAAACAGCCGTCGAATGGTAACACAGCCGACTGCAGAATTTTAGGTTGGCGGTTCGAATCCTGGCCGGTCGATTGTCGTCGGAGGCGCCGCCGCCATGCTTGGGCGACGGGGTTCGAACCGTCGATCTAATAGTCCACGGTCGGCTGCATTACCATTTGGCCATGGCTTGCTGTGATGGTAGCCGTCTTCCCCACTGCTTGGAGCCGAGTCTGCCACTAACAAAAAACCCAAACTGTGTGTTTCTGTCTGCCTGCCTGCTTGCCCGAATGAATGACTACTGGCCGACTGACTACTGGCCTGGCTCACTGACTGATTGGCTCACTGTCAACCTCTCTTCGAGGTGCAGTGCCGAAGGCAATAGAATTTTTCAAAAAAAAATCACTAAGTTTTGCCAATTTTTTTTATTTTTAGTTTCAAAAGTTAGCTAAAAGAACATTTAATTACTAAGTTTTCCCCATGCGGGTGGGGTTTTCCCTAAGCAAATTACTTAGTGGAAACAAAAAATTCTTCTACTTAGTAATTTATCTGTGGAAATTGTTTTGCTCTACTTAGTGATTTACTTAGTGGAAAAAAATTTCATTGAAGAAAAATCAGTTAGTAAAAAAAGTTGGGTTCAAGTTATGTTGCTAATCCGCCCACTTGTGGGCCAAATTTGATTTTGTCCCCCGCTTTGCAGCGTTGGGGACCCCCTAGACGGTAGGGGTTATGTAGCCAATCTACTGCCTTTTGGGCCACTGCTGATTTTGTCCCACGCTCTGAAGCGTTGTGGACCTCCCAGATGGCCAGGGTTTTAGCCAATCTTGCCCCTTGTGGGCCACTTCTGATTTTGTCCCCCGCTTTGAAGCATTGGGGACCCCCCATACGGCAAGGGTTATGGAGCCAATCTGCTCACTTGTGGGCCACTTGCGATTTTGTCCCCCTCTTTGAAGCAATGGGGATCCCGTCTATGGCACTCGTTATGTAGCCAATGTGCCCCATTGTGGGCCACTTCCGATTTTGTCCCCCGCTCTGAAGCGTTGGGGGCCCCCTAGTTGGCAAGGATTCTGGAGCCAATTTGCCCATTTGTGGGCGATTGCTGATTGTGTCCACCACTCCAAAGCGTTGGAGAACCCGCAACGCGGTAGGGATTATGTAGCCAATCTGCCCATTTGTGGGCCACTCTTGACCCCGCTCTGCAACGTTGCGGTCCCCCTAGACGGTAGCGGTTATGTAGCCAATCTGCCCACTTGTGCGTCACTTCCGATTTGTCCCTAGCTCAAGTTTCGGGAACCCCCAGATGGCAAGGGTGATGTAGCCAATGCACCCACTTCTGGGCCACTTCTGATTTGGTCCCCCCATTCTAAAGCGTTGGGGACCCCCCAAACAGTAGGGATTACATAGCCAATTTGCCCATTTGTGGGCCACTACTGATTTTGTTCCCTGCTTTGAAGCGTTGGGGACACCCACAAGACGGGAGGGGTTATGTAGCCAATCTGCCTGCTTGTGGGCCACTGCTAATTCCCCCCCCCCTGCTTTGAAGCATTGGAGACCCCCCAAATGGCGGGGGTTTATGTGGCCAATCCACCCATTTGTGGGCCACTGCTGATTTTGTTCGCTGTTCTGAAGCGTTGGAGAATCCCCAGATGGCAGGGGTCATGTCGCCAAGTTCCCCACTTGTGGGCCACTTCCAATTCTGTCCCCCGCTCCGAAGTGTTCAGGATCCCCTTGGCGGCAAGGGTTGTGTAGCCAATCTGCCCACTTGTGGGCCAATTCTGATTTAGTTCCATATTAGCATCATCTGATGCATGGAAAATATGCAGTCCTTGGAATTCTCGAATGCACGGGTCATGTGGGGGTGACCCTCCTTGTTGAGGTCTCATGTCTGATGACTCCATTGATGCCATGGTGTTCTCCTTGTTGATTTCCGATGACTCTTCCGATTCCCAATGACCTCTCTAATTTCTGATGATGTGATGTTGTAATGACTCCTCCAAGGTTGTGATGCTCTCCTTGTTGACTTCCGATATCTCCTCCGTTTTCTAACGACTGCTCCGATTTCTTCTGTTCCCTCTGATTTCCAATGACTCCTCTTTGTTCCGATCACTCTTTTGATGCTATGGTGTTCTCCTTCTTCATTTCTGATAACTCCTCTGATCATGTGGTGTTGTGATGCTCTACTGACTCCTCTAATGTGACCTTCTCCTTGTTGATTTCTAAAAACTCCTACCCTGTATAAGCTACGCCCTTGTCCAAGCTAGCGGGTTGTAGGGACCGTATTAATTTGGTACCCCCCCCCCCTTGCCATCTGCCACTCCTTGCAATCCCCCCCCACCCACCCACCCCCGGGTCCATGGCTGCCCCCAAGGCAAGAGCAAAGGCAGCCCCCTAGCGAACAGCAAAGCCAGCCGCCAAACGGACTGGTCTAGCTACGCAAGGGGGCGCTAAAGCGGCCGCCAAACCAGCCCCACGCGCCATTGCCTCCTCCTCATCAGCCAGTGCAACACGCCCTGTGCCTGTTATGCAATCTGAGCATGTGCAACAATTCAAAGTGTGTTGTTCTCGTACCCAGAAGTTCTTTACTGTTCTTTTGGATCACCAATACCATTTGTCTTGGATGAATCACATTCGCACCGCATCAACACAAAAGTCACTTCGCATGTGTTCTCTTTGCTTGCATCAGTGGAAGGTATCCCCCCCCCCTTTGTTGTTCCCCACCCTTGTCGTTCCCCAGGGGGGGGTTGGGGGACCGTCACTTGGTCAACCCAAAATTTTTCGTTGCGGCTCATTGTGTTGTTGTGTGGGTGACCGTGTTGTGGGCCCCTGCCACTTGTATCCCTTGCACTCATGGCGGGACATTTTGCTTACTTTCGCTGAAATGGAACGTAACAGCACAACCATGTTTCCCTCTGGCACCGGACAAATGTGACGGATGATGATAGTGACCTGAATTCTGACACAAAGGTTGTGTGGGTGAAGAGTGCCCGTGGTGTATGGGGTATGGGACACAGTTTTGGGAACAAGTTGTACAAGGGACATTCCCGAAGGGAAATGGGTTCCCAAAAATCTGCTTGCGCTTGCCAAGCCTCCTACCAAGAAGGCAAAATCACCACCCATAAGTGCTGCCCAAAGCATTCCAGTGGAAAGTGGAGAGCATGTGCAAGAGTTCAAGGTGAAGTGGAGCAGGACCAAGAAATTTTACACCGAGCCGGTCAAGAAGTAGGTCTCCGTACATTGGCAGCCCTTTGAACGTATCTTATGCTGAATTCTTTCGTTTTATGCTGCAATTTGTGTGCCTGCAAATGTGTGTGTACGGTGGTAGTGCGGTCCCCAGGCGGGGGTGGGGGACCGTCACTTGGTGACCGTCCCCCAAGGGGTGGTGTGGGACGGTCTTCCCTGGGGTGGGGAACGACAAGGGGCGGGGGGGGGGGTACCACCTTTTGCCTTGAAATACCCTTGCAATCCCCCCCCCCCCCCGCCCCGGGAGACTGTCACTTGGCGACCGCCCCCTCCACCCGACCCCACCCGGGAGACCGTCGCGCGCTAACGTGGGAGATTGCAAGGGGGGCGGGGGGTATTTCGATTTGGTACAAATGTAGTGCAGCCACATAAGACATGGGTTTGGTGACAAATTTGCCAGCTACATAGGGTCATGGACACATTTTTTGTGAGTGTTTGCCCACTTGAACCCACATAGCTCTGATTTTGGGGAGATTTGTGCATTATATTCCCCTTTCTTGCACCAGCTCACCGTGCCATCTTCTGTTTTTGAACCTGGGGGTCTACGGCCTTGTCCAAGCTACAGTAGGCGTAGGGACCATATTAATTTGGGTCTTTGCCATGTGCCCCGCTTTGCGGGGATCCACTGTATCATATGCTGGAGACGCCCACTTTCCCAAGCACAGTCTTGAGTACTCTTTGAACTTCTGGAGTGAGTAAAAAAAAATATTAATTTGGGACTTTTGCGTAGCTGTTACAAGGCGGGGGGGGGGGGGGTATGATGCTATGGTATTATTCTTGTTGATTTCCGATGAGTCTGCAGTTGTGATGCTGTGATGCTCTGATGACTCCTTTGATGCACGGTTCTCGTTGTTGATTTCTGATTACACCTCTCATGTTGTGGTGTTCTTCTTGTTGATTTCCGATGATTCCCCTAATGACGTGATGCCGCGATGCTCTTTTGACTTCGTTGATGCCGTGATGTTCCCATTGGTGATTTCTGATGACTCTTTCCATGTGGGATTAATCGTCTGAAATCTGATGACTACTCTGATTTCCGATGAGTCCTTTGATTTCGGATGGGTCCTTTGATGCTGTGATGTTTTCCTTGTTGATTTCCGATGACTCCTCTAATGGTCTGAAGTTGTAATGCTCCAAGTTCTCCTTTGCTGCTGTGATGTTCTCCTTTCCGATTTCCGATGACTCATTTGATATTGGGATGTTCTCCTTGTTGATGTCCAATGACTCTTCCCATGGCCGATTACTCCTTTGATTTTTGGTGACTCCTTGTTGATTTGTGATAAATCCTTGCACGGTGCATAATCTCATCAGTTTCCGGTAGCCAAGCGGCTGCACAATAATTGTGCAGGGTGCATAATCTCATCATTTTCCGGTAGCCATACGGGTGCATAATAATTGTGTAGGGTAACATGTAGGACTGGGCCTGGGCCTAAGGCAAATCTACTTCGCTTATAGAACCCAGTATGTCACCATGGTACATGGGTTGTTGCGGAGATATATGGGGCAACTGGGTTGAGTGCATGGCCCTTTGAGTCGAAGATGGCGCCGTTGCATGACTACGTCACGTGACTGACACAGCCGGGAGGTCCCACTATGCTCACCTTGGCGCCCCGCCAAAGACGACCGACATCCATCCATGAGTAGACCTTGGCAGATGAGGAATGGTCCAGACAGCAAGAAGTTTGCGGAGGTACATGATGGCATCACGAGCAGATGAAGACCCAACTGAAGGTGAGGTTCCCGAAGGAATTGCACCAATCACCGTAGCCGGGATACGTTTTGCACTACCAGCAAACACGCCACGGGGGGGGCGGCTGGGCCCGGTCCTTGTATGCGACACCCCCCCCCCTAGGGCCGCGGGCAAGAAAAAGCAAACAGCATGCGCATGAATGTGCACGCATGGTGTGGTACTGAAAAGGTATGCGCCACACACAGTACAGCAATGATCTGTTGAGGTGACCGGCAGCCGGAACATTTGTTGAAATGTTGAGACGCCTTTGCGCCACCAAAGGCGCCTTTGCGCCCCCGAGGTTCGGGTACGACACGTCCTCACGTGCCAGAGAGCAAGTGCATGACAGGGTCACGACCTGCAGGGCAAGGGTTAGAGACTAACCGGCACTGTGGGAGGGTGGTGGGTGCGAGCTGACCTCAGTGTCCAGAGGACCGAAGCCAAAGCACAGCCAGCAACCACCTGGTGTGGTACAGAACTGGTCTGCGCTGCAGTGCAGCAAGAAAAACACTGAACTATGTGGTTATGACCATGCGCCTGTGACACGGGGGCGTATGCGAGCCCAGTTTCCGTTGCCTCATGGCCCTAGGGTTTTGAGGGATAGTGGTGTCGGGGCCATGGCGCCAACGGCGCCAAATTTTTTTTGTGCATGCTTCCCTTGCATCAAACCATCCATGTTTTGAGCACCAGATTATCAAGACGCTAAACAAATGCCGTTTGTTACGAAGTGAAGGTCACCACAACCACTGTGGACACACCTACCAATCTGCAGCCCCTGCTTCACAACAGCCACTAGAAGCTTCCCCAAACCCGCCCTAGACACACATCCCCCCTAGAGGTATGCATGTGGTTGTTGTGGGTCGCGCGTACGCCCCCCCACCTTGGGAATCCCTCCCCCCCCCGGGCCTTTCTGAGTGTCTATTTTTTCTCGGTGTCTTTTTGTCCATGCTTGCCCGGGCCGCTGGGCCTTGACAAACTGCCGCCGACGCCACCTCCTTGTCCCCTGACCGCATGAGTGTCCGGGACACCCAGGCCCGTCTGGCCACGCCAGGCGACGAGGTCATCGTTCCTGCCGACGCCGGTCAATTGGCGTGTTAAGCAGCCATCGATGACGCCGACTATATCATTCAGGACGAAGTGGTGCTGAAGAGTGGAGTTCCAGAGGCTGCCTCCCTGTCGTACGACCTCTTCAAGGACTGCGACTCGTCTGAAAAACTTGCTGCCGTCCTTTACGGCAGTCGCCCTAATGTTGTGCTCGTTGGGGAAACGACTGAATATGACAAAATCCAACATGCAATTAAGAGACTGCTTGCTGATTTGCCCATGCTGGGCCGCTTTGTTGCAATCCTGCTTGAACCTGTCAGCGATGATGATGGCAGGCCATCGTTCCTCAATCGGGCACTCGCCCTCAACTCGAACTTGCCTTTCGGTTGCGAAAAGCTGCAAATGGCGGACAGGTCCCTCATGCACATGCGCACACATGATCGATCTGATGTCTGGATTGCAAGCAGCACAAGGGATTCCAGAAACCTATCTCCGCCCCCAACGTATAAGCTTCTGCGGCTTATGACGCCTGGGGCAGAAGTTGACAAGGTGGTGTTCCACGAGCCAGATGTGCGGGATAACCAATACGCGGTGCAGGTTCACAATGACCTAATCAACGGGCTGTTGGGGTCTATTGGCCTGAACTCTGATGAAGTCCATCTCCTCCCGGGGACAGACCCACGGAACTCAAAGCTGTTCTTCACGGAGTTGAATGAGGAACACGTGAATACTGTGGTATCACAGTTCGGATCCAAGCCAAGGTTCCAGATCCAGCCAGTGGAATGGTATCGTGGTGCCAACGTGACCAACATGACTGCTGTCTATGAGGTGTGGATCAAGAAGACGCACAAGGAAACATGGTCTCCCATGCTGTATGCCTCAGTTCTTGCGATGTTTTGGACAATCCCGGGCGTTCTGCGGGGACAATCGCCAGTGAAAATCCACGTGCTGGGGCCCAGCAAACTGCTGCTGGGTCTCACGGAAACTGGGCACTCACTGTTGAAGACAAGGTATCGTGAACTGGTGGCTGCTATCGGGGCCGTCTTCAAGGACCTGAGGACAGGACAGTTCCTCGATAGGGATATCATCTCCAGGCCCACAGTCCCCTCAACATGGAAGAAGGACCTTGTGGGCACAGTGTACATTCTGGATGTTGCACCGTGGTGGTACCTCTCAGACCTGACTGAGGCCCTTGCTTCCTCAGTGCACTGCCGGTACATCGCGGACCGCGTCAGATGGAGTGTTGGGGATATGCGCACTGCAACATGGCGATTGACAGGGGAAAGTGTGACACAGCTGATTGGAAAGGTCTACCTGTCAGATTCTGGGATGCCTCCGATGTTTGTGATCTCCGAGGCGGATTACGAGGCGCGGAAAAGGCGAATCACAGATCGGCCCAGAAACACAGACGACTCGAAGACACGCAGGCAAGGCCTAATCACGGCGGGAGAAATGGCCAAGGCCATGGAGTTGGATGACCAAGTCGACAAGGTCACCAGCTCCCTCAAACGCAAGCGGGACTTGAAGGAAGATGAGGCTTCGTCGTCCAATGGAGCAGCACGATGACGTCAGCATCAAGCATCCCTCTGAGCAGCACGCTCAGAGTATTGTCCCAAAATATCAATGGGTTTCAAACAAAAATAACCATGAGAAAGCGTAAGCAAAAGCGCATAGTGGCCCTAGGGTCACTGCTGCGGTCCCCGGAGGTGGATTTCTTCGCCGTCCAAGAACCTCACTTCGTCACGGTGGAGGATCGTCAAGCGGGCATGCAGTGCTTGTCAAAGTACGGGTATGGCCTGGACGGACCACTTCATGAAGAAGGAAGGGGAGGAGTGGCACTGGCGTGGAAAACATCCAAGTGGACACTGCAATCAATGAAGTTCTTGTCTCCCAGGGCGCTGAAAGCCTCACTGTCGAGTGGTCCGCTGGAGATCACCATAGTTGTGGTCCACTTCCACCACAAGCACACGCGTCGACAGTCGCAATGGAAAGACATCGCCAAGGAGTTACATGGACCAAACCTGATTTTATGTGCTGATCACAATAGTTTAGTTGTAAAACACAGGGACGCCTTCGCGCCCCCAGAGTTTGAGCATGACACGTCCTTACGTGCCAGAGACCAGGAGGTGACGACCTTGGCGAAAGCGGGTCTGCAGGATGTTTGGGTGGATATTCACTGTCCAACCCTGACTGACATCAAGGACAAGGAAGCATCGTGTCCGACGGGCTTCACATACGGCTACCCCCGAGAAGGAGAGCGACTCGACCCGCAGAGGTTGCGCCGTATTGACCGCATCCACACAACATCCGAATTGCTGAGCCTGGCGATCAGCGTGTACCCCATGTTTGCTGCCAACTCAGACCACAAGGCGATCCTGGCTGAATTCACACCCCCGTCTTTCGACACAGAGGACACAGTCCCCAGATTCTACTGCCCAGAGACCATCCTTCACGACCCGGAGGCAATGGAAGATCTGGAGACCTCACTCAAGTCTATCAAGTCAACAGGGGATCAATGGTGGGAAGAGGCGCTGAGCTGCATCCAAAAGAAGGCGATCAGCCATCAAAGGGAGCATAAAAACAAAAAGCAGTCGGTAGAGCTACAAGCCCTACGGTTCCTGCGCGGCTCCACGAGAGACTCTGTCGCACCAGCGGTCTACCAATTTTTATCATCACAGGGGATTGCAGCAACAGATGCGGCAACAGCCTACACCCTCCTAGTGGGGGTGTATGAAAAGGCTCAGCGTGACAGAACGGGCATGGAAACATTGTCCAAGCTCAAGGGGGTGATCACGACCGGGGAAACCTCAGGAGATCCGAGAACGCAAAGGAACGAATTGTATCGGTTAATGCGGGAGTTGCAGGAACGAAAGAATCTTCAGCAGCTGGTATCCAGGACAGGCTCGGCGATACGGGGGGCAAAGGCGGTGGCAAAAGAGCTGGTGGACCATTGGGACAAAGTGTCCACCCCGACGGGATCCACGGAAGAAGATTGTGTGGCCTATCTGAAGTCGTTAGGAGTGGAACAGCGGCTGCGCAAGGCAAGTCGACTCCTTTTCAAGCAACTATCCCTGGACATAGTCCATGAAGGCCTTAAGAGGCTGAACAGCAACAGTTCCCCTGGATTGGATGGTTTCTCGGCAAAATTCTTCAAGAGGTTCTCGGGCATCTTCGAACCGCAAATGTATGACTCAATGAAACGCTTCCTCGAAGTGGGCAAAATGCCGGAGACATGGACCTCGGGAGTAGTGACAATGATCCCCAAGACTAAGGCGATGCAGACACCAGATTCGCTCCGACCAATTGCACTGCAAACTACAAGGCAGAAGTGGCTCACCAACATCCTCCTGATCCAGTTAGAGGATGTACTCCTTCACTGCATTCTGTCACAGCAAACAGGTTTCCTTCGACACAGAAGCATACTCCAGCATGTCTATGGGTCACGGGCACTCTGGGATGGCCTAAGTGAAGGAGCGGCGTTATCAGTAGACTTCAGAAATGCTTTCCCCACGATGTCTCACGAGATGGTGTCGGCGGCACTGGGTCTAATGTGCATACCATTCCTGTATATCCGTCTGATTCTACATCTTTTACGAGCACCGTATCTATACTCCGTTGGAAAAGGATACGTCCCAGGTGTATACCACCACCCGAGGGCAGGCACGCGCCAGGGGGATCCACTCTCCCCGGCGCTGTTCTCCCTAGTGGCATCCTTTGTGATTTTCCCACTACAAGACCTGGATCCAGTACTGACTGTCATGATGTATGCAGACGACCTCATCATCTTCTTTGATGGAAGACCCTCAGCTATTGAAGAGGGTATGGGAAGTGGTTTCACGTTTTGGACAGTTTTCGGGGTTGAAGGTCAACCTGAACAAAACGGCAGCGATAGTTCGCAACTGTGGGGGAATGGAGTGGGCGAGGTGCTTTCGGGACATTGGAGTGGATGTCAAAAACTTCGTCAAGTATCTGGGTGTACGCTTGGGGAATATTCGGCACCAACAAGATGACCAAGGATGGGGGCTGACGATAGAGCAGGCTTTCGCACCAGCGCTGCAAGAGGCCTTCCGTCGCGCTAGGGTGGTATCCACGCTGCAACTGTCCATGAACGAACGTGCATTCATGCTGACATCATGGATTCTGCCGGTTGTGGCATGGGTATCCAAGGCATACTACGCCCCAGTCTCGGTGATCAGACAACTGAAGTTGGTGTACCACGTGACTACGGGTACCAACAGCTGGGGAATCACCCTACCAATCCTCTCACGACCAAGAACGCAAGGGGGACTGGCACTACCAGAACCAGAGCTGTTTCTTATGCACCAGGCAGCGGCTCCGTTCGTCAGCCTGTTGGGAGAGCCTTACAAATTTCCCGACAAGGCAGTGGAGACCTTCTATGCATGGGCAACAACCATAGGGTTCACACCATCCAAGGACAACCTTCCATATATTCAACTGGGCATGGTCCGAACGGCTGATCTAACATTCCTGGGATGGTCGGCAAAGGCACACTCCAACATCCAGAGAGTGGCCCCGCACGTGGCCCCCCCGGCAAACCGGGACCGCCTGCCGTTGTGGCACTCAGTGTATTTCCGAAATGAGTTCCGCTGCTCCTACTACAACACAAAATTGATCCGGCAGGGGGTGCTGACGTGGGGTCAATTCCAATCCTTGGAGGACGCAAGATTGTTCAATGCACTGCCTCGGACATGGAAAGGGGTCTACAATCATGGCGGACGACTCCTCAACACCATTGTGCAAGGGCTACTGGCTCTGTCATTAACGACCCTGTCCTCGGTTCCTGCGTTTCCTGAGCCTTCGCTTCTTGCGCTGTCGCCTGGTGTCACTCACATCAGTGCTGAAGGACAGTGTGTCTGCTGCTGACAGTGCACTCGACAGCACTCCCTGGTGTGTGTGTCCTGTCCCCATTTCCTCACTTTCTGTATTGCTTGAGGAGTACGGTCCCATCTCACGTGGCGCTGGCTCCCCGGATGCTTCCCCTGTCAGTTCATCACTGTCCATGGGTACCATACCCAAGGATGACAAGAGTGCCCTGGTGCCCTCAGACTCTGATCCTGACCCTCCCCTCAAGCCTACCGTGGACTCTGACCCTGATGATGAATTTGGTGCAACATGCTGTGACCACAGTGGGCTTGAACACATGCCTTCCATGGCCAATCCATTCGCCACCTCATTTCCCTGCACGTTGACATGTGCTGGGACATGTTCCCACCTGACTTCTCTTCCCGGCGTCGCCATTTCCTGGAGCAGCACTTCCCAGACTGGGACGTGGACTTGCAGTTTTTCAGATGTGGTTGTCCATCCCTTTGACTTCCAGTGTTGGGCCCTGCCAGTCGCTCCCAGCTGCAGGTACTGCGAGTCGGTGAGGATTGCCAGTTTCGGCACCCAGAATCCCTGTAAGGCTTCCACGGCTGCCCAAAGCTCTGCTCCGTTATTTATTTGCCTGTGATGTGTTGGTACGTAGCCACAGAAGCGCACCTCCGGTCCTTGGTCGTCTTCCGCCGCGAACACGCCAAATCCCCCGGCCCTGCGCATGTCCTTGTGGCTCAGTCGTTTCGACGATCCGTCCGTGTACACTATCCTGTAGCCCTTCGCCGCCAGTTCAGATCTTGCACTCCTTGTAGCACTCCCGGGCCTGCCTGCCTCGGGCGCTTTGGACGTGATTCCGTTGCCCTTTGCCAACTGTGATTGTTGGCTGATTTCTCTTGGGTGAAGCACCCCGTGTGTGTTTGCCACCATGCATTCAATCCCCCATGTACTTGCACTTCCCCTTGTCGCGGCTGCACTCCGGTGTCTCGAAGTTGTTCCAGTGATTTTTGAAAGCCTTTCCATTGTTCCCTGCGCTCCCCTGTGTAAAATCCCACCCACTCACATAGCTCCCTTAGCCATGTTGTTAGGTATGACGTGAACACCGGTGACGCTCCCGCCTTGACTTCGCATCGGTACCGCCAGTGGGCACTTCTTGCTGACCACATCGCCCAGCCCTGGTTCGTTTTCAGTAACCATTCTTGGTCGTCGGACTCCATCATATCTCGAACTGTGGATGTCCCGTTATCAGTTTCCACGTGGCCATAGTAGTGCTGTATAACCGCCGCCGCCGCTTTGAACATGGGGCATTCGACCATCGCGTGCTTAACCGTCTCCTTTTGTGAGCACACCGGGCACTTGTCAGTGCCTAACCTCTTGTAGACTCTTGCATGTACAGTCAGTTTGTCCCACAGCGCCTTTTGCGCAAAGTCCCGAACCCTCGGTGGTAGCTGTGCCTGTGCCAACTGTTTCCATACCTCCGGTGTTTGCGGGTCGCGGACCCCTGGCTGAGAGGCGTAGAACTGGAGCAGCCATGCCCTGGTCCAGTTTTGGGTATGGACTGCGGGGGTATCAAACCCCCCTTGTGACGGGACTTTGTGCGGACATCTCACAGGTTCCAAGCACAACAATGCGTGTCTGAAAAATCTGTGTTCTGACGCAGAGTTTGCATCACATGAGCTGCGTTTTGTCGCACTGAGCAGCAACACGCAAAGGAGAACACCAAGCAGCTGAACGCCGCGTCCTGTCGCGGACAGGCACCCAGGCGTTATGCCGTCTGGACGGACACAGCAGGAGAAGGGATCTCACCAGCAGCGGTATGGCCCATACACACACATTCAGCCAGCCCCAAAGAAGGTCAAGCCACAGCAAGAACGCCAGCGTTTCAAGGTGCAAGCACTGAGTCAGCTGGACGCCATTGCGAACAAAGGACTGCAAGCAGTTGAAGCAGAGCTGACCACAATGGCCTGGGCCCGCAATCAGCAGATCTGGCTCCGACTGGACCAACCACATGATACCAGGATGCACTGTGAGATTGTGGACAACCATGGGGAACCATTGCTGATGAGCAATCAGGAGCTCTACTCGGTGATGGTCCAGATCAACTGGACCCTGAAGACCCAGGCATTGGCGAACATGCAGGTCCAGTGGCGACCCAAAAGTGCAGGCAAGTGGCACCCGTTCCAGTGGGAGGCGATCCTCCACTGTCCGACGGCAGCAGGACACAGAGCGGTGCCCTCCTCGGTGAGCAGAACTGGAGATTGCATGCATGTGTGGCTGGCAGGCCGAGCGGACCTCTTGCGATTGTTCCAAAGAACGCTCTTCAGGCAGGCGGACCCGGTACCCGGGGACGCTGTGCGGTTCCTCTACACACTGCTGAACACACCCCCATGCATAAGAAGATACGCATGACAGGGGGTGACACAAAGGAGAAGAAGAGTGGGGCGCATGGTGCAGATACCCCATCGTGGTGGCTCAGTGGATACACCACACCTCTTCTGTCCCGTGGAGGATGGTTCGAACCCCGGGGGGGATAGAGATGCACCGAACAGCCCGAACCCCCCTTTTTTGGGCGATCGAGAGAGAGAGAGACAGAAAGAGAGAGAGAGAGGGTAGAGCACAGTGGGAAAGGAACAGAGAGGAGCAACAGGAGAAATAGAGCAGGGGAGGACAAGAGAGATTGGGAGGGAGAGAGTAGGAGAGAGACCCACAGAGCAAGAGACCGGGGCTAACCGGCGCAAAGGGAGGGTGGTGGGTTTGAGCTGACCAGGGTAAATGGGACGCCACGGCAGCACGGAGCAAACAAGAAAAGAAAAAGCAGGGCGCCGTAGCGCCCCTGAGCCACAGGCTCGACATGTCGTCACGTGTTGAACAGCCGAAGCATGACTGGGGCTGCGAGAGTGCGGCTCACGTGAGGCAGCTGGAAGCCAGTGGGCAAGAAACAGTGGACAGCATGCGCATGAATGGTGTCGAGCGACAAAGGTAGACGCCACACACGGTACAGCAATGAACTGTTGAGACACCTGACGGCAGGAGCACATGCTGAAGTGTAGAGACGCCTTTGCACCAACACAGGCGCCTTTGCGCCCCTGGGGCACGACAACGACACGTCCTTAAGTGTCAGGGAAAGAGTGCAAGCCAGGGGCACGACCTGCAGGGCAAGGGTTAGAGTCTAACCGGCACTGCGGGTGGGTGGTGGGTGCGAGCTGACCTCACTGTCCAGAGGAGCAGAGCCAATGCACAGTCAGAAACCACCTGGTGTGGTATAGAACTGGTCTACGCTGCAGTGCAGCAAGCAAGACATTGAACAATTGTGGTTATGACCATGCGCCTGTGATACGGGGGCGTATGCGAACCCAGTTTCCGTTGCCTCATGGCCCCCCCCGGGCCGAACCCCCCCACACAACCTCCAGCGGACCCCCCCCCCCCCACACCCTCCACTCCGCCCCCCACGTATAAGCTTCTGCGGCTTATGACGCCTGGGGCAGAAGTTGACAAGGTGGTGTTCCACGAGCCAGACGTGCGGGATAACCAATACGCTGTGCAGGTTCACAATGACCTAATCAATGGGCTGTTGGGGTCTATTGGCCTGAACTCTGATGAAGTCCATCTCCTCCCGGGGACAGACCCACGGAACTCAAAACTGTTCTTCACGGAGTTGAATGAGGAACAGGTGAATACTGTGGTATCACAGTTCGGATCCAAGCCAAGGTTCCAGATCCAGCCAGTGGAATGGTATCGTGGTGCCAACGTGACCAACATGACTGCTGTCTATGAGGTGTGGATCAAGAAGAGGCACAAGGAAACATGGTCCCCCCCCATGCTGTATGCCTCAGTTCTTGCGATGTTTTGGACAATCCCAGGCGTTCTGCGGGGACAATCGCCAGTGAAAATCCACGTGCTGGGGCCCGACAAACTGCTGCTGGGTCTCACGGAAACTGGGCACTCACTGTTGAAGACAAGGTATCGTGAACTGGTGGCTGCTATCGGGGCCGTCTTCAAGGACCTGAGGACAGGACAGTTCCTCGATAGGGATATCATCTCCAAACCCACAGTCCCCTCGACATGGAAGAAGGACCTTGTGGGCACAGTGTACATTCTGGATGTTGCACCGTGGTGGTACCTCTCAGACCTGACTCGGGCCCTTGCTCCCTCAGTGCACTGCCGGTACATCGCGGACCGCGTCAGATGGAGTGTTGGGGAGATGCGCACTGCAACATGGCGATTGACAGGGGAAAGTGTGACACAGCTTATTGGAAAGGTCTACCTGTCAGATTCTGGGATGCCTCCAATGTTTGTGATCTCCGAGGCGGATTACGAGGCGCGGAAAAGGCGAATCACAGATCGGCCCAGAAACACAGACGACTCGAAGACACGCAGGCAAGGCCTAATCACGGCGGGAGAAATGGCCAAGGCCATGGAGTTGGATGACCAAGTCGACAAGGTCATCAGCTCCCTCAAACGCAAGCGGGACTTGAAGGAAGATGAGGCTTCATCGTCCAATGGAGCAGCACGATGACGTCATCATCAAGCATCCCTCTGAGCAGCACGCTCAGAGTATTGTCCCAAAATATCAATGGGTTTCAAACAAAAATAACCATGAGAAAGCGTAAGCAGAAGCGCATAGTGGCCCTAGGGTCACTGCTGCGGTCCCTGGAGGTGGACTTCTTCGCCATCCAAGAACCTCACTTCGTCACGGTGGAGGATCGTCAAGCGGGCATGCAGTGCTTGTCAAAGTACGGGTATGGCCTGGACGGACCACTTCATGAAGAAGGAAGGGGGGGAGTGGCACTGGCGTGGAAAACATCCAAGTGGACACTGCAATCAATGAAGTTCTTGTCTCCCAGGGCGTTGAAAGCCTCGCTGTCGAGTGGTCCGCTGGAGATCACCATAGTTGTGGTCCACTTCCACCACAAGCACACGCGTCGACAGTCACAATGGAAAGACATCGCCAAGGAGTTACATGGACCAAACCTGATTTTATGTGCTGATCACAATAGTTTAGTTGTAAAACACAGGGACGCCTTTGCGCCCCCAGAGTTTGAGCATGACACGTCCTTACGTGCCAGAGACCAGGAGGTAACGACCTTGGCGAAAGCGGGTCTGCAGGATGTTTGGGTGGATATTCACTGTCCAACCCTGACTGACATCAAGGACAAGGAAGCATCGTGTCCGACGGGCTTCACATACGGCTACCCCCGAGAAGGAGAGCGACTCGACACGCAGAGGTTGCGCCGTATTGACCGCATCCACACAACATCCGAATTGCTGAGCCTGGCGATCAGCGTGTACCCCATGTTTGCTGCCAACTCAGACCACAAGGCGATCCTGGCTGAATTCACACCCCCGTCTTTCGACACAGAGGACACGGTCCCCAGATTCTACTGCCCAGAGACCATCCTGCACGACCCGGAGGCAATGGACGATCTGGAGACCTCACTCAAGTCTATCAAGTCAACAGGGGATCAATGGTGGGAAGAGGCGCCGAGCTGCATCCAAAAGAAGGCGATCAACCATCAAAGGGAGCATAAAAACAAAAAGCAGTCGGTAGAGCTACAAGCCCTGCGGTTCCTGCGCGGCTCCACGAGAGACTCTGTCGCACCAGCGGTCTACCAATTTCTATCATCACAGGGGATCGCAGCAACAGATGCAGCAACAGCCTACACCCTCCTGGTGGGGGTGTATGAAAAGGCTCAGCGTGACAGAACGGGCATGGAAACATTGTCCAAGCTCAAGGGGGTGATCACGACCGGGGAAACCTCAGGAGATCCGAGGCCGCAAAGGAACGAATTGTATCGGTTAATGCGGGAGTTGCAGGAGCGAAAGAAACTTCAACAGCTGGTATCCAGGACAGGCTCGGCGATACGGGGGGCAAAGGCGGTGGCAAAAGAGCTGGTGGACCATTGGGACAAAGTGTCCACCCCGACGGGATCCACCGAAGAAGATTGTGTGGCCTATCTGAAGTCGTTAGGAGTGGAACAGCGGCTGCGCAAGGCAGGTCGACTTCTTTTCAAGCAACTATCCCTGGACATAGTTCATGAAGGCCTTAAGAGGCTGAACAGCAACAGTTCCCCTGGATTGGATGGTTTCTCGGCAAAATTCTTCAAGAGGTTCTCGGACATCTTCGAACCGCAAATGTATGACTCAATGAAACGCTTCCTCGAAGTGGGCAAAATGCCGGAGACATGGACCTCGGGAGTGGTGACAATGATCCCCAAGACTAGTTTCCTTCGACACAGAAGCATACTCCAGCATGTCTATGGGTCACGGGCACTCTGGGATGGCCTAAGTGAAGGAGCGGCGTTATCAGTAGACTTCAGAAATGCTTTCCCCACGATGTCTCACGAGATGGTGTCGGCAGCTCTGGGTCTAATGTGCATACCATTCTTGTACATCCGTCTGATTCTTCACCTTTTGCGAGGTCCGTATCTATACTCCGTTGGAAAAGGATACGTCCCAGGTGTATACCACCACCCAAGGGCAGGCACGCGCCAGGGGGATCCACTCTCCCCGGCGCTGTTCTCCCTAGTGGCATCCTTTGTGATTTTCCCACTACAAGACCTGGGTCCAGTACTGACTGTCATGATGTATGCAGACGACCTCATCATTTTCTTTGATGGAAGAACCAACCCACAACTGTTGAAAAGGGTATGGGAAGTGGTTTCACGTTTTGGACAGTTTTCGGGGTTGAAGGTCAACCTGAACAAAACGGCAGCGATAGTTCGCAACTGTGGGGGAATGGAGTGGGCTAGGTGCTTTCGGGACATTGGAGTGGATGTCAAAAAATTCGTCAAGTATCTGGGTGTACGCTTGGGGAATATTCGGCACCAACAAGACGACCAAGGATGGGGGCTGACGATAGAGCAGGCCTTCGCACCAGCACTGCAAGAGGCCTTCCGTCGCGCAAGGGTGGTATCCACGCTGCAACTGTCCATGAACGAACGTGCATTCATGCTGACATCATGGATTCTGCCGGTCGTGGCATGGGTATCCAAGGCATATTACGCCCCAGTCTCGGTGATCAGACAACTGAAGTTGGTGTACCACGTGACTACGGGTACCAACAGCTGGGGAATCACCCTACCAATCCTCTCACGACCAAGAGCGCAAGGGGGACTGGCACTACCAGAACCAGAACTGTTTCTTATGCACCAGGCAGCGGCTCCGTTCGTCGGCCTGTTGGGAGAGCCTCACAAATTCCCTGACACGGCAGTGGAGACCTTCTACTCATGGGCAACAGCCATAGGGTTTACACCATCCAAGGACAACCTTCCATATATTCAACTGGGCATGGTCCGAACGGCAGGTCTCACATTTCTGGGATGGTCGGCGAAGGCACACTCCAACATTCAGCGAGTGGCCCCGCAGGTGGCCCCCCCGGCAAACCGGGACCGCCTGCCGTTGTGGCACTCAGTGTATTTCCGAAATGAGTTCCGCTGCTCCTACTACAACACGAAATTGATCTGGCAGGGGGTGCTGACGTGGGGTCAATTCCAAAGCTTGGAGGACGCAAGATTGTTCAATGCACTGCCTCGGACATGGAAAGGGGTCTACAATCATGGCGGACGACTCCTCAACAAAGTCCCGTCACAAGGGGGGTTTGATACCCCCGCAGTCCATACCCAAAACTGGACCAGGGCATGGCTGCTCCAGTTCTACGCCTCTCAGCCAGGGGTCCGCGACCCGCAAACACCGGAGGTATGGGAACAGCTGGCACAGGCACAGCTACCGCCGAGGGCTCAAGACTTTGCGCGGAAGGCGCCGTGGGACAAACTGACTGTACATGCAAGAGTCTACAAGAGGTCAGGCACTGACAAGTGCCCGGTGTGCTCACAAAAGGAGACGGTCAAACACGCGATGGTCGAATGCCCCATGTTCAAAGCAGCGGCGGCGGTTATACAGCATTACTATGGCCAGGTGACAACTGATAACGGGACATCCACAGTTCGAGATATGATGGAGTCCGACGACCAAGAATGGTTGCTGAAAACAAACCAAGGCTGGGCGATGTGGTCAGCAAGAAGTGCCCACTGGCGATATCGATGCGAAGTCAAGGCGGGAGCGTCACCGGTGTTCGCGTCATACCTTACAACATGGCTAAGGGAGCTATGTGAGTGGGTGGGTTTTTACACAGGGGAGCGCAGGGAACAATGGAAAGGCTTTCAAAAATCACCGGAACAACTTCGAGACACCGGAGTGCAGCCGCGACAAGGGGAAGTGCAAGTACATGGGGGATTGAATGCATGGTGGCAAACACACACGGAATGCTTCACCCAAGAAAAATCAGCCGACAATCATAGTAGGCAAAGGGCAACGGAATCACGTCCGAAGCGCCCGAGGCAGGCAGGCCCGGGAGTGCTACAAGGAGTGCAAGAACTGATTGCAGAACTGGTGGAGAAGGGCTACAGGATAGTGTACACTGATGGATCGTCGAAGCGACTGAGCCACAAGGACATGCGCAGGGCCGGGGGATTTGGCGTGTTCGCGGCGGAAGACGACCAAGGACCGGAGGTGCGCTTCTGTGGCTACGTACCAACACATCACAGGCAAACAAATAACGGAGCAGAGCTTTGGGCAGCCGTGGAAGCCTTACAGGGATTCTGGGTGCCAAAACTGGCAATCCTCACCGACTCGCAATACCTGCAGCTGGGAGCGACTGGCAGGGCCCAACACTGGAAGTCAAAGGGATGGACAACCACATCTGGAAAACTGCAAGTCCACGTCCCAGTCTGGGAAATGCTGCTCCAGGAAATGGCGACGCCGGGAAGAGAAGTCAGGTGGGAACATGTCCCAGCACATGTCAACGTGCAGGGAAATGAGATGGCGAATGGATTGGCCATGGAAGGCATGTGTTCAAGCCCACTGTGGTCACAGCATGTTGCACCAAAATCATCATCAGGGTCAGAGTCCACGGTAGGTTTGAGGGGAGGGTCGGGATCAGAGTCTGAGGGCACCAGGGCACTCTTGTCATCCTTGGGTATGGTACCCATGGACAGTGATGAACTGACAGGGGAAGCATCCGGGGAGCCAGCGCCACGAGAGATGGGACCGTACTCCTCAAGCAATACAGAAAGTGAGGAAGTGAGGACAGGACACACACACCAAGGAGTGCTGTCGAGTGCACTGCCAGCAGCAGACACACTGTCCTTCAGCACTGATGTGAGTGACACCAGGCGACAGCGCAAGAAGCGAAGGCTCAGGAAACGCAGGAACCCAGGACAGGGTCAATAATGCCAGAGCTAGAAGCCCTTGCACAATGGAACAGACATCCCACAGGCACCAAGCACAACAATGCATGTCTGAAACACCCGTGTACCTGTGTTCCGACGCAGAGTTTGCATCACAGGAGCTGCGTTTTGTCGCAGTAGAGCCTGCAACACATGAGCTGCGTTCTGTCGCAGTGAGCAGCAACACGCAAAGGAGAACACCAAGCAGCTGAACGCCGCGTCCTGTCGCGGACAGGCACCCAGGCGTTATGCCGTCTGGGAGGACACAGTAGGAGAAGGGATCTCACCAGCAGCGGTATGGCCCGTACACACACATCCAGCCAACCCCAAAGAAGGTCAAGCCTCAGCAAGAACGCCAGCGTTTCAAGGTGCAAGCACTGAGTCAGCTGGACGCCATTGCGAACGAAGGACTGCAAGCAGTTGAAGCAGAACTGACCACAATGGCCTGGGCCCGCAATCAGCAGATCTGGCTCCGACAGGACCAACCGCATGGCACCAGGATGCATTGTGAGATTGTGGACAACCATGGGGAACCACTGCAGATGAGCAATCAGGAGCTCTACTCGGTGATGGTCCAGATCAACTGGACCGTGAAGACCCAGGCATTGGCGAACATGCAGGTCCAGTGGCGACCCAAAAGTGCAGGCAAGTGGCACCCGTTCCAGTGGGAGGCGATCCTCCACTGCCCGACGGCAGAAGGACACAGAGCGGTGCCCTCCTCGGTGAGCAGAACTTGCGATTGCATGCATGTGTGGCTGGCAGGCCGAGCGGACCTCTTGCGATTGTTCCAAAGAACGCTCTTTAGGCAGGCGGACCCGGTACCCGGGGACGCTGTGTGGTTCCTCTACACACTGCTGAACACACCCCCATGCGAAAGAAGATACGCATGACAGGGGGTGACAAAAAGGAGAAAAAGAGTGGAGCGCATGGTGCCATGGTGCAGTGGTGCCATGGTGCAGATAACCCATCGTCGTGGCTCAGTGGATACACCACGCCTCTTCTGTCCCGTGGAGGATGGTTCGAACCCCGGGGGGGATAGAGATGCACCGAACAGCCCGAACCCCCTTTTTTGGGCGCGAGAGAGAGGGAGAGAGAAACAGAGAGAGAGAGAGAGGGAAGAGCACAGTGGGAAAGGATCAGAGAGGTGCAACAGGAGAGACAGAGCAGGGGAGAGCAAGAGAGAATGGGAGGGAGAGAGTAGGAGAGAGACCCACAGAGCGAGAGACCGGGGCTAACCGGCGCAAAGGGAGGTGGTGGGTTCGAGCTGACCAGGGTTCGAGCTAAACAGGGTGGGTTCGAGCTGATCAAGGCAAAAGGGACGCCACGGCGGCACGGAACAGTCAAGAAATGAAAAAGCAGGGCGCCGTAGCGCCCCTGAGCCACAGGCTCGACACGTTGTCACGTGTTGAACAGCCGAAGCAAGACTGGGGCGGCGAGAGTGCGGCCCATGTGCGGATGACGAAAGCAAGTAGGCATGAATGTGTGGGCGGCATGCGCATGCATGGTGGGGAGCTGAAGTGGTTTGCGCCACACGCACAACAGCAATGATTTGTTGAGTTGCCTGACAGACGGAGCACATGCTGAAATGCTGAGACGCCTTTGCGCTAACCAAGGCGCCTTTGCGCCAACCAAGGCGCCTTTGCGCCCCTGAGGATTGAGTATGACACGTCCTCACGAGCCAGAGAACAAGTGCATGACAAGGTAACGACCTGCAGGGCAAGGGTTAGAGACTAACCGGCACTGTGGGTGGGTGGTGGGTGCGAGCTGACCTCAACGTCCAGAGGACCAGTGCCAATGCACAGCCAGCAACCACCTGGTGTGGTACAGAACTGGTCTACGCTGCAGTGCAGCAAGCAAAACACTGAACAATGTGGTTATGACCATGCGCCTGTGACACGGGGGCGTATGCGAGCCCAGTTTCCGTTGCCTCATGGCCCACACCCTCCAGCCGACATCCCCCCCCCACACCCTCCAGGTGTGGTGATGACCATGCGCCTGTGACACGGGGGCGTATGGGAGCCCAGTATCCGTTGCCTCATGGCCACACCCTCCAGGGTGGTGGGTGCGAGCTGACCCAAATGTACAGATGGCCAAGGCCAAAGCACAATCAGCAGCCACCTAGAGTGGTACAGAACTGGTCTGCGCTGCAGTGCGGCAAGGCAAAACACTGAACTGTGTGGTGATGACCATGCGCCTGTGACACGGGGGCGTATGCGAGTCCAGTATCCGTTGCCTCATGGCCCACACCCTCCAGCCCAGATCTTTGCTTAAGGGTAGTCCTACCCCACGGGGGGGGGGTCTGTGGCCTGTGGGTGGGTGGGTTAGTTTGGTTTGGGGCAATTTGGCCCAAAGTGCCTACCCCCCCCCCTGGGGGGGGGGTAGGGTTTGGGTAGGTGGGTGGGTGGGTGGGTGGATGGGTGGGTCAATTTTCACTGAGAGAACAGTTGTAAAAAGTGACAAAATTTTCCGGTCACAGTGGTAAAAAGTGACAAAATTTTCCGGTCTGCAGCTAGTGGGAATCGAACCGACGCTGTCCCATGTCCCAGATCAACAGCGCAATGATCTACCACTAGGGTGACCACCGGTTCTGCTACACCACGTCTCAAAGACGGCATACTGACTGAATGACACAATTTTTTTTGGCCAAATACACAGAGTTTTTGTGTTACCAGCTGATTCTTACAGCACAGGAGCACCCCCCCCCCCCCCCCTACCGGGGGGGGGGTAGGGGGGGGTCTGGGTGGGTGGGTGGGTGGGTCAGCTTGGGTGGGTGGGTGGGCTGCCTGGTCCTGAGGCAGCCCCACAGGGACCCCCCGCCACCCCCCCCCCCCCATTGCTAAGCAAAGGTCTGCTCCAGCCGACCCTCCCGCCCCCCAAGTTTTGACAGATAGCTGGGGGGGGTTGTCGCATCAGGACCGGTTGCCCCCCCCCCCCCCTTGAAACAGGCATTAGGCAAGGTATGGTATGGTGACAGGAGTAAGCTGACCCAGGAGGTAGGCGGGCACATGGTCCAAAGGGCGGGAGGCGCCATCACTTGTGGGCCATTGCAAGTTGTCAGAAGCGTCACCGGACCACAGACTTCATATCGGGTGGAATTACACAGTTTTGCTGTCAACATGGCGTTGGCTGGGGGCCAGGAGTGGCCTATGACAATAAAAGCGGTGGTAGATCACCCTTTGCAGCCCCCACACAGGGAATGCTCTGATATTGATTTATGGCTAGAAATACAAGTGGAGATAGCGCAGAAACCACTACGGTCAAGGTGGGTACCCAGTCACAGGGATCTGGCCAGGGCATGGTGGTGGGGGGAGAGGGGAGGGGCATTCAAGCAAGGTGCTGGTGTGGAAGAGGCTTGCCAACATCATTACCCATCATCATTCATAGCTATGAGGGAGGCAATCCACGGCCTTAAAAGCTGTCCAAAGCAGTCAAACCCTGAGAATAGGTCTTTTCTGGGGTCATTTTTGGGGGCAAAACATGGGTCCCAAGGGTGCCAGTTAAACACGTGGACACCTCCTGTTTTCAATTTGCTTTCCCTGTTCTGATCCGGGAAAGGGGGGATCATGACTGCTTCCTCCTTCCTTCCGGTTGGTTTGAATTATTGTCAGGGTGAGTTTGCATCCCATTATGCTTTCTTTTCCTGTGATCACATGCCAGTCCCCCACTGGGGCCCGGTGCGTCCTCATGTGGGGTTCCCAGGCCTGGGGTTGCGTTGCATGGCTGTACTAGGCTGTGACATGTAATGCTGGAGATGATGTCACTCATGACAGGTGTTAGTAGTGATGATGCATGTACAGCCATGCATGTGTTGCATGTATGCATTTTGTGTGTTCGGTGTTTGGATGTCGATGTTCCGCGCCCCTGGGGGGTTCCAGCAGCGTGTAAGGCGGTAGTGCGTGCGCGTTGTGCGGGCCAGGGGACAAGAGGAGGAGAAGAGGAGAGCCGCCGCCATGATGCTTAGCCGGACGGGTCGGGACAGAGACCCCCCTCTCGGTCGCGGTCAGACCGGTGAGGGCCGGCGGGCACCATGGGGATGTGCCGCGGGTGCGCCCTACCAGGGGACCGCATCTCCTCCTCGTCCTCCTCGATGAGCATGACAAATGTGGCGGCTGAGGTGAACTGTGGGGTCCAGAAAGTCAGCTCGGGGTCTGGTTTTGGAGCAGGCAGCTCTGCCGTCTTGCACCTTTGCAGCCCCATAAATTAGTTTGTGTGAGCAGCCTCTCTTGGTGCCTTTGTCATGTTCTTGTCCAGATATGATCCCTCATGCCATTTTTTTTTGCACGATGAGATGTTTGCGGCCAACACTCGCACCATGATGGACCCTCGTTCCCCACAGCATATTCATTATGCGTGGCAGCTTGCACTGTTCACCAACGGCTTTGGTGACCCCCATGTGGCAGACAAGTTTCTACGTATCATGCACTCAATGACAATCTCTGACCGGGAGCACATAGGGTGTGCTTGTGTGTGTGTTTGTGTGTGCCACTGATCCCTTGGTTTTGCTTTATCCGTGCATGTGCGTATTGTTGTGTGTGTTTTTGTGGTGTGTGTGTGTGTGTGTGTGTGTGTGTGCTGTGTTTGTTACGTAAATTGTGTGTGTGTGTGTGTGTGTGTGCACGTGTACGTGTGTGCATGTTGCGTATGTGGCCATTATCATGCAAGCAACTCTGTGGCACTGCTGTGTGTCCAGGACCTTAAAAGGCAGCTGCCCTCCTTAATATGATTCTCCCCTCCTGCACCCCACCCAATCACCAACACATGCACATACATAACACTTGTTTGGATTGAGGTCAGCTGTATTGTGTGATACCGAATGAAGTGGGGATCACTCTGGGCACTACAAAACGTGTTCGTTTCATAATGTTGTCAGAATTGTAATCACGCACACTGGGAAGCCTACAGGCATGGCAGTCTCCGATCCGCTACCACACCTGTTGTGGGATCATCGTAGCACTGGACAGCTCTGAACCTTGATCCCGAGAGGTTATCTGGAGTACTGTGAACTGAGCAGGCTACGCCAGCTCATCTTAGTCTGGACTAAAAGAAAACTGTTGTCAGACTTCTAACGTCTACTTCCATCCTGACTTCCAGGCGCCAAATGGATCTGGCCAAGATCACGTTTTGGACCAACCAAGATGATCCCCGTCCGAAGCGTTGGGAGCATTGGCGTACCGTATGGCGCATGGCTCTGGAGCACATCGTGAAGGATGATACTTTGCACACCCACAACGAAAAAGGTGTGCCATTGCCAAACCAACCTCCATGGCAATGTTGCCCAAATCAACGAAGTACAAGCACTGCACCGCACAAAATTTGCGCAGAAACAGTCGCACACATTGGCCGCCTTTCAATTGTGCACTGCAGGGTGTTCAGCCCTGTATGTGTCCCCTGCAATGGTGCTGCACCCTTGCAATGGGGCTCAGCCACATTTTTTCCGTAACGGCCCATGGTTCCAGCCTATGCACTGCAGAAGAGGCCCTCAGGGCCTGAGATTGATGTGGGCAGACCCACAATTTTGCGGTCGACACAGGTGCAAGTGTTGCAGTTTCTGAGCAGCAGATTTCTGTACTAAGTGAAGGGGGCGTGTGTCTGCAGAGCACTAGGAGGCTGTTTGGGCAAGTGACCATCCAGCGAGGGCAACATGCACGCACAGCATGCCTCCTCACCCTCAAGGAGTTACAACTCTAACAGTCACAACCTTGCTAAACAAAGGCAGCACAAAGAGAAAAAATGGAAAAGCACCCCTCAAAAGCTTCTCCATAATTCACCATGAATCCACAACCCTTCAACACCTTCAACACCTGCATCACATTCAACACAATTTGCACTGGGGACACTATCTTTCAAAACCTGCGGTGTGGTTGGCATGCAAGGATTCGGCTTGGCCACCTCATGGCACAGTCAGAAATTGTGTGTACTTGCAACTGCATCGCAAAAATTCACCCACCCTGCTAATGTTGTGATCAAGGCTCTGCGCTTCAATCAGATTTGACTGTTGACTACCCCAAGTTGGCCCCTGTTGAAAGCTTGGGGGATGTGTTCGAGATACATCTATCCCGCCATGCATGCCCGAGTTTGGGCTCACAGTTCCCAGCCCCAAACCACTCACAGGTGCCCATGACCAGTGTTTTAGGGCCTGCCAGCTACTGGGAGCACCTACCTAACCCACACCCACCCACACAGCCCTGGTCAACAGACAGGTGGGGCAGTGTGACCTGTCGTGCATGCAGGCGCTGCATACCATGTATGTCCCTGCATACCATGTATGTCTCTGTGCTGGCAGCTCGCAAACTGCACGACCAGCAGACGCCTAAGAACAGATTCAGTGAGGGCTTACCCTTACCAACAGCTGGTCGGCCCCATACCCACCCCTTTGCTGCACCCACCGCATTTCTCCACATGCTTGCTCACCTGGCACAAGAATGCACGGTTGATCATACACCACCGTCAACATCCAAAAGTCAAAAAATTCGTGGAATCCATCCCAAATATTGCTCTACCATCATAAAATACACCCTATTTGAAAAAACACACTACCCAGGGCACAAATTGATTGTTGTGGCCCATGTGTGCTCATGCATAACACTGCATCCAGCCAAGGTAATTACACGCCCCAATGCATCGTCCCACTGGGGGACCCAATGCTGGCAGGCCTTCACCGGTGGCCCACTTTTGCCTGCCAATATGCCATGGTATCCCACATGGGTTAGCTGGCTCGGTACTAAGAGTCCACATGGGCGGTGCACATGCATGCACGCACGCACGCACAGAGGCTGCATGTGTACCGTGTGTGGAGAAATGCCCACGAAGTGGAAGAAGCGCGATTGCAACGCACCTTCACGGGCAATCTGAACGCGGGGCTGGTGCCCTCGTCGTCCCTGTGTGCAAAGGGAGGGGGGGATTTAGCACCTTCGCCATTGACTTGTTCCCCCTTATTGGGGACAGCAGGGTGCAAAGGCACCATACTTGGTCACAGCGCACCGCACAACTGTGGCACACGTGCATGCGCCATCACTGCAACCCACAATTCAGGTGTGCTCGCTGTGCCCTACCCATTGTCAGCGAGCTTGTTCCACATGCAAACGGGTGCTCATCGTAGCAGCTCATTGCTATAGCACGGGACATCATCGACTAGGGTATGTAGACCGGCGGCCCCAATCCAAAACGTGCAGCCAGCATAGGCTGCCGCTGTGCCCAAGATGCATGCTCATGCAGAGAGGGGTGCGGCATTGTTGTAGCCACCACAAAGTGAACACCCCTGTACCAACGCGCAACCGGTCCGCAACATCACTGACGTGGCCCATGCAAACGCCCATGCGTGCGCTCCTAAGGCCCATCACACTACCCTCATGTGATTCGTTCACCGCACACTCCACTCACTGCACTAGCCCCCAACCGAGGGACACCCCCCCCCCCCCGCCCCCCTCGTTACGGGGGTACATGGGAGCTCAGTATCCATTGCTCATGGCCCCCTCGTTGCTAGCCTCCCCGCCACAAGGCATGCTAGTGGACGACGGGATAGAAGTAGCACGCTCCTTGTTTGCACAGGGACATAGAAGGGCCTCAATGAAAAACATTTAGACTAGCCCCCATACAACGATTGTGATTTATCAAAAGAGCAGGGGGCACACATATACACACCCCACCCACATGCTGGGTTACAAATGCCCGTCAAGCTCACGGCTACACATGGGTCTCCCTCATTAATAGTACTAGGGGGGAGCCTTAAGCGCAGTGCAACCATTTGGGCGTCTGGCCGTACTAGAGACCCATACTTTGAGATACTAGGGGCCCCTAGGGGCATCATGGTGACCCCTTAGCGTACGTTTTGACTTCTGATTTTGTCCCCCTTTGTTGGGGACCCCCGAGAATGCAGGGGTGGTAGACCCGAATGAAGTTCAGGTGGAGTTGTTCGCGAGTAAGGAGCAGCATATGATGCAGCTCTACTGTTCGCGATACCTCAATAACGCCTATCGCTTCGTCTGGAGATCGATGGGGTTGTGCTATGCTAACCCCCCATTCTCCCCCCAACTTGCCGAGGTGTTGACCAAGATCGCCCTTAAAGGAGCGAGAGTGGTACTGTGTACCCCCGTCTGCCACTTTCTTGAGCTAGGGCAGTTTGGGTCACCTAATTCTAAGGGCGTTTCCAAGGGGTGTGCTTGGGGGCTCTTCGGGGGGAACATAGTCTAAAAGTAGCGCGCAGTGCAAAGATTCCCCCTAGGGATAGAGCAGGCTACAGGTAGGCTCTAACCCGCTAGCCCCAGACCCTCCCGTCGCAAGAGCGGCTAGGACAATATAAAAAAGCCAGATGCCTTGTTAATAGTACAAGGGCCCTCTCTGACCCAAGAGCATCCAAGACAATAAGAGCTAGATGCCCTCATTAATCGTATACCCAAGAGCGTCCGGGATAATAAAAGCTACAAGCTATCGTTGATAGTACAACTGGTCGTTGTGGACCCAGCACTTGGCGCGCCCGCAAAAGGGTCAGCAGGACTACTTCCTGGCGGCCGGCCCGGGCATGGCACCGCTGCGCCCCTACGAGCGGTTGCCCTGCAGGCAGGTGGCAAGAGACCACCGCGGAGGTGGAGCGCGGCCCTCCGGGGCGGGAGCCGGGGTGCGGCACAACACGGCGCTCTATGCCCCGCAACAAGCCCCACCACGCGTGGCCTACATACAGCGGGGTGCGGAGCACTGTTGCCAGCGGGCCCACAAAGGGCACCGCATAACCGCGGTGAAGGTGCGTGCATCGGCGCAGCCGGCCCCGCTAATGGGGGGACGTTTGGCCGCCAGAGGCACCAATAGGAGCGGCACCGACCCGCAAGGAGGCCGAACCACCGCCCCTCCTGCAGCAGCCGCCGCACGAACGGTGGCGACATGGCCGCAGATTGTGGCCCTATCACTAGCGGCCGGGGCTGCTAGGTCAGCGGGTGCGCGAGCGGTCACCAATGCCATAGCGCGTGATGCGCCAAGCACTCACCGTGTGCGGCACCCCCCCCCCCCCCCCGCTCCAGGGAGAGGGCACATAACTTGAGCGGCTCCGGTTGGGGCAGATGGACAGTTGCAGGGCGCCCCTCCCCTCCCCCGCTCGGCGGGGGTATGCTGCGGACCGGAGGGGGGGGGCTGAGCTCCTGCGGGAAGCCACGGGGGGACCCCCTCCCCCCCCCCCCCCACAACCCTCCACATCGCTGGTGGTTTTTAGCCGCTTCCGGCAAATCTAGTGGTTGTGCGGCAAGCGCCGGGGTGCTCCTCTACCTCGCCCCCACCACCTCCCTCACTCGTACCCCCGCCCTTGGAGGAGGGAGCAAAGGAGGAGACTGCGCTGGGCGCGGGGGGGGGGGGGGGCACCGGCGAGTTTCAGAAGGCCACCGGTGATGACCCCCCCCCCCCCCCACCCCCACGCTGATCTGATCCGCGGAGCTGATTTGGCTTGCGCTGCAGTGCAGCAAGACAAAACAATGAATTGAGAATGGTGGCGATGACCATATGCTTGTGTCACGGGGGTATGTGAGAGCTTCGTATCCGTTGCTCATGGCCCACCCCCACGGGTGCGATGGGCAGGATCAAGGAGGGTGGGGCAGCGACGCCCCATGCAGACTCCATGCAACGTGCACAGAGCTCCTGCGGCCAAATCATGCTGGGGGCACTAGGGGGTGCGGCATTGCTACCCCCAATACCACGGGGGACCCTAAAGTGGGGAGTGCACGGCAACACACATTGTTTGTGACGAGAGGTTTGTATGCCCCCTGCCCCCTTGGGCGGCGGCACCATGCCGAGATGGCCTCACGGAGGTCGGGTGCCCATCCGGTGTCCATAGGACGCGCAGGGGACCCGCGGCAGGTCCATGGGAGGGTAGAAGGGGAAGGTACCTGTCCTTCCGTCATGCCAAGTTGCCAAGGGGAGGAGTCCCAGGGGCAAGGGCTTAGGCTAACCCCTAACCCTATCCCACGGGCCCTTCCCTGACCCAAGAGCGTCCACGAAAATAAAAGCCACATGCACTTGTTAAAGTACAAGTGCTGGGGAACAGCCGGGCGCGGCGCTCTGTGCCCGGTATTGGGTACCACTGTGCCTGGCTTGCAGAAAGGGGAGCATGGGGCATTGCTGCCAGCGTGCCCACAAGGGACATCAAGGGACATCGCATGGACGCGGGGCAGGCGCACGCGTCAGCACGGGCTCTCCTGACGTGGCTACAACCGGCCCCACCAAGGACAGAAAACCGGCCACCGGAGGCTCCGGCGAGTCTGGCACCAGACCAGGCGGAGGCTGCTCTCTGCCTGCGCGGGCGCGATCGCCAAACAATGGTGGAACAACGGACGAGCCGGCGAGAGCGCGGACGGTCACAAACGGCTAGCACTGCTGGGCAAGTGGGTTCGCGAGCAATCACCAACGTGGCAGTGCGTGGGGCGCAGGCCGTGCGCGAGTGCGCGCGTGCACGGCCTGCGCCGAGGGCCGTGTCCCTAACTCTGTGGAGAGGGCACATAGCGTGAGCAGCTCCGGGATGCCGGGGAGGGCTGGGCATTTTTGGGGAGCCCCTCCCCCCCTCTCTCCCCACGGGGACTCGCCACAGTTGAGATGGGGAGCAGGGAGCCCATGGGATTTCTCGGGGGAAGGGAGGTCCGCCAGCCCCGCCGCCACCCCCCTCCACACCGGCGGCGGTCTTTAGTCGCATCTCGGCGGAACGTCAAGCCCGGGGGACCCCTCCACCCCCCACCCCCCACCCCCATCTGCGGCAAGGGCAGGGGAGGCGGTGTTGGCCATAGGCATGCTAGGGTAGACCCGTGGCGAGTAGGCGGCCGCCACCTGCGACTCTCCCCCCCACCCTTGCCCCATGAGGTGCAGCGGGCGGGATCGAAGAAGGTGGGGCGGTGCCGCCCCATGGAGTCCCTGTGCGATGAGCAAATCATGCCAGGGGCACAAGGGGGTGCAGCATTGCTGCTCTTGACACAACGAGGGACACCCTCGGCTGGCGTCCACAGGATGGGGTGCGCGGTAGCACACGCTGTTTGGGATGGGTGGAGTGTGTGCCCCTGTGCCCAGGAGGGTTGGGTTGGGTTGGGTTGGACTCTTCCGGCGTGCCCAGGAGGGGGGGGGGGGGCGATGAGGAGATGGCCTCGCAGAGGCCGGGCACAATGGGGATCCGCGCTGGGGCCATGGGAGGGAAGGGGAAGGCCTTATCCCTGCCCTTCCGTCGCGCCGGGTCACCACAAGGGGGAGTCCCAGGGGCCAGGGGTTAGGTAACCCCTAACCCCATCCCACGGGCCCTTCCTTGACCCAAGAGTGTCCAAGACAATAAAAGCCAGATGCCCTCGTTAATGGTATGTGGTGGCTGCGGTGCCAACCAGCACGTTTACTTAGCTTTTATCCCCCTCCCCCCTCCCCTCCGGCACGAACACAGAGACCCACACACACTTGCTGCAGTGTGTGATAGTGTGATACTAGTAGATTTTGGTGTGTAGGGGGGGTGGGGCCTTTTGCCATGCTGCTGGGTAGGCATGTCACCCTAAACTCCACACCCTATAACACATATTTGTCCTGAAGCCCTGAATAGCTTTTCCTAAAATGGCCTTCATGCAAAATGTCGAATCCAAACATCTGCCGTGGGTACAAATGGGTACAGCGGAGAAAGTGGAGAAAGACTGAGATCTCAGATACACAAGCCAGCTTAAATTGGGGGCGGGGGGGGGGGGGGGGGGCAGAGGCAATTTACACTGTAAATTACACATATTTTTACAAATCATGCGGAAAATGGCGTAAATTCCTGTAAATTTTTGAAAATTTGGTGTAAATTAGGGAATACTCTTGCTTTGCTTGCTATTGCTACAGTTGCAGATATTTGTGACCGAGAATTGTTGGATGTGAATTGTGTGAAACGCCACTTCGGGCCACAAGGTCGAAGCGACCAATCTTGAAAACACTGAATTCCTGTGTTTTGAGTTTTTGTGATTGGTTGAGCTGTTGAGTGACACCGTCCTTTTTGTGAATTTACACCATTTCTTAGGAATTTATGCCTTTTGGGGGGGGCTTACGCTGTTTTGGGGAAAATTTACACCCATTTACACAATCTGGGGGCCAGGGGCCGAAAAGCCTGTAAAACCCTGTAAATAACCGGCTTGGATGAAGGTTGAAGAGGTTTGGGGTTGGCTGGAGACTACTGGGACAGATTTTAGCAGGTTGGGAAAGTGTATGGGTGGCTAGAGAATATGGTGAGTTGTAGGGGGTTAACAATGTCACAGAGCAGCCCGCATCAGTCAGAACACATGGGCATTGGTAACGTGGTCAACAACGTGATGGCACACAACCCTCCCCTTCACAACCCTTGGTGCTTCGCAGCCCTCCACCTGCACACTCCACCCTTCCACCTCCAAAAGTGCACTGGACTTGGGTTCATGTGTTTTGTTTTTGGGTTGTTTCGATAGTCCCCCACAACCCTCAGCAACCTGGTTTCCTCCTTTCCTGCCCCACCCACAGCCCTCTCAAGCCACTACCTGCCTTCTTTCTGGTGACATTTTCTGCATGTGTCCCGTGCAGCGCCTGCAGCTCGGTTGTATCTGCCAGAAAACAGTGATAATGCTCCCCAGCCAACTGACAGTTTGCAACCCAAATGTTGCTCTGGTATTCTGGGTGTATGCCTTGGGGACAGTTCATCAACAGAATAGTGCTGAACAGTGAAATGCCGATGGTGGAGGTGTCCGAAAACCCTTACTTCGCTGGCTGTCCTTCGTTCTCGTTCCAGGCACGCCTCGATCCCTGGCCGGCTTTCCTGCGCTGGTACCAGAACCTGTCAACAGCTCTGCGAATATCCATGAGCGGCAGCTGCTGCGCGAGGACTCAGACATGGAAGCGGCCATGAATCCTTGGTGGGGGCTGCTGCCCAAAAATGCTCACGGAGCCATCCCATTGAAGTGGCATCAGGCCATGTATTCTCGCTTGTACCTGGCGCTGGTGCCCTGTGGTACGGAGAAGGCAGCGTGGGCTGCAGCTGAGGTCCACTCACCTCCACTTTGCCCTGGGCCAGAACTGCGATACTGCCCTGTTCGGCAGCACACGCCGTGGGGACACAGCGCTTCTCTATCCACCTGCACAGAAAACGGCGCTGATCAGTCCCCTGGCTCCAAAAAGTGACGACAATAGTACCTCATGCTGTGCGGAGAGCGTGCATATGGGCCAGAGGAAGGTTTGCAGTAGTTGTGGAAGGTCCAGCAGGCCTACCATGCAAATGCTCACCTGTTGCGGAAATAATCAGTTCTCAGCACAAGGTGTCAAGAAAGCGCAAAGAATAAAGACGCAAGAAAGACCTTAGTTTTCTGCTTATGCCGCGAGCAAAAGTTACTCGACCTCAAACTCTATATGTCTTGCCTTACTCCTTGCTGCTCCCTGCTTCACTTTTAGAAAGTGTATAAAGGGGTTCTTTTGTGTATGCCTCATCCCTCTCTTTTTTGCCGGGCCCTTGTCGATGCTTTGGAATTATCCATCCAGAGACCCTGTGAATGAGCAGCATCCATCCAGAGACCTCCAGGAAGTACCAGCATCTATCCAGGGAGCAGCAGGAATCAAGCATCCATGCAGGGCCCCAAATTCCGCAAAAACACCTTAGGAGAATCGCAAAAATAAGTGTTTTTGGACCGAATTGGGGAACCACAAAGTAGTAACCACCAAAAAGGTCGGCAATAATATTTTTTGTAGCATTTTAGTGGCTTTGAAAAAATTTTGGCCACAATAATTCAAAGTGTTGTCCGCACCCAAAAATTACAGGTCCACGAAACATTACCGTCAGCCCAGTGTGCTGTTTGACCTTCGCCAGCCGTCTGCAGCTGTAGAATGTACGCCAGGTTCACTGAGGGCTGAAGCCGCTGTGAACACCACTACTGACTGGCGGTGCACATTGCAATAGATGTTGCACCCCTTGGCCACAGATCCAGAGAAGCCTCCAAGTCACTTCTTCCACAGTGGGCAGTGAGGGACATGGCCATCCCTGGACCGAAGGCGCGTACGTTTCTCTTGCGTTTCTTTTTCGGTGATTGGTATCAGTCTGGCCTAAGATGCAGTGGGTCTGACCGGCTGTGCAATGGATGTGGTTGGCACAGTGCACCCTGTGGAGTGCAAAGTGCAAATACTGGAAATCTGAGGGAACGTTTTGTCAAATGCCTTAGACAGACCTGCATGTACGACCATTATGGACCGTGGCCATGATTCCGCTCCCCTGATGGGGCCATTCACCTGACTGGCGGATGCACACACAAAAAAAGGAGTGCAACGTGCATTGTACAAAATGCCAGCACATGCCCCACCAGCTCAGTCCCTGAGTTTTGATTAGGGTGGCATGTTAGGTGATGTGCAGGGTGGCATGTTGGGAGCCATTGCACGGTGCAGATGGGTTTTTTTGCCACTAAGTGGGCCCCTTTAATGAATTCCATTTTCAGGAAACATTTCTGATGTGGGTGGTTGGGCCGGTCAGCTGGGGTTGGCCAGGGCCCCACCCCCCCCCCCCTCCTTTTTGTGAGAACCTGTTGTTGGAGTTGATCCAATGCAGCTCGTGTAGTATGCGCGCTGAACTGCCACCAGCAGAGCTGGCGGTAGAGGAGTGTGGTACCCCATATGAGGTGTCGTCTGGGGAGGGTAGCCTGGTGGAATCACTGGTACTCGGGTGAGTTGGCTCCCAGAAAGAAATGTTGTAGGCTGCAGAATTGTTCAAAACGAAATTTATTTTGAATTTTTGACCCTCCTTGTATGAGACTTTCTTGATACACTGTATCACGAAATGGGTGAGAAATGTGCAGCTAGCACCACCACTTTGCTTGAAAACAGGGAAAAGGGATGGTCAAAGTTGGTTGTGCTGGTCATATGCCACCCTAGATATTACCCAGAGTACCACTCCACATGCCACCCAACATGCCACCCTACATGCCATCAGGCCATTGCTAAAGACCTCGGGGGGCATGATATCAGGTTTTGAAGCTAACGAGCATGATCCTGACTTCATGCCAGACCCGACCAGTTTTGCTCAACGTTGTTTGCATTGCATGCGCTCACCACAGTACAGCGTTCTTCAATTACCACATTCGCCTTCGCCTTCCCTTCCTCAAGGTACAGTTACCGCCACACCCTCTGACATGCTTACAGTGCTGATAACCCTCACAATCACTGACCTCCGTATCAGGGCATGACGGCACCAACCCCAAGGTTTCATACCCCAACAACAGCTCAGCATAAGCATAAGCATAAGCATTAGAGCGCAGTGTCCAGGAACATGCAAGTGGCGTTTAAAAGCGGTATTTCAAATTGGTGGTGATAACTGGCGCTAAAAAGTGGCGGCAATTAGTTGTAGCGTTACGAAGGAGTCAAAGCCCTGTCAGAATTCTGACGGCCGTGTTTTCACATGGCACTCCCCAAAGGAGCCTGTCTGGCAAGATGCTAGACACCCATTAAAAGAAAAAAAATTGCAAAAATACCCTCCAAGAGTAAGATTTTGACGGGCATTGTGTGCACGTACTCCAAAACAGCCGCTCTAGAAAATGTGGCTTCGCTGTCAGATTTCTGAAAGACAGGTTTTTTGGCGGGCAGTAGAGGAGGCTGATCTGCCCGCCCTTCTGTTGGCACTCAAAAACCTGAAAAGACAAAGCATTGATGCAACGCTAATGCGTTGCTTGCACTCTATGCTCTTACCGCGTGCTGTTACAGGAGGACACAGCATTCGATGCAAAGGGGCAGGACAGCGTAGATCGCGATCACTTCTATGATGCTATCTTCAACCTGGTGGATGCTTGGACCGACACCAATGCCAAGGGGTAGGCCTCCTTTCCTTGAGAGTGATAGTGGGTCGAGGCTGTGTCCACATGTTGGCTTCAGGTGACCATCGCAGAAACATCCCGGGTGTTATCTCCGAGTTTCCAATAGCGGCCCCTCCTATGGGGTCCCACCGCTGAGGACTGAGCCATTTTTGGGCCGGCATGGGTTGGCTGAAAAAACGCGATTTTGGGGTGACCCCGTCAACCCCCGGGGACCCTTGGGCCGTTGTTGCGTGATCATTTGGTGACAACGGGAGTGCTTGTACACTCATGTAGCACCAAGTAGGCTCTCCTTGAGCTGCTTATTGGCCCCCAGAAGAGCCGTATTGGGCCTGTTTGCACCACGATTTCCAGAACTTCGTCGGCCTATCCACAGCGTCGCTTGTCTCTCTTCGAGGTGCATTGCCAAAGGCAATAGCATTGCACTGAATCCCACGCAAATGATGATTTTCCTGGACTGCCTTGTCGCGCTGAAGCAGGCCTGGGCATTTAAGTGCACGCTGCAAACGGAGGGCACTGGGATACACAACAGGGGGCGTGACAAGCTGACAACGTGCATGAAGGTGCCGGAGGGGCCGTCAACCGGGGACCTGATCACAGTGCCAGAGCATTGCGCAGCGTGGGGAGGCCTCCAGGATGTGACTGTGAGGCAGGACAAGAATAGGGTTGTGGGGGAGGGGCAAGGTCAGCAATAGGGACGTGAGGAAGGGGTAGTGTGCCAGGGACAGGCGTGTTGGGAAGTGGGAGCCACGGCACGTCAAAGGTTTGATCAAGTTCTGATGCCCAAAGGACAATTTCCCCTTTTCTGCAATTAAGGGTGCAGGTCACCTCCGCTCCATCCCGGGGCCAGAGTTGCCACCAAGCAACTGGATCCTACTGAGTGGGACACCGAACACAGCCCCTTCCTACCAAGTTCTAGGTGCAACCGCAGCAGATATTTCTAAGTTGCACATAGGACAGGGCTGATTCCTAACGAAACTCGTCACACTTTCCGGATACTAGCGGCCAAATGACCCAGGCCTGCCGAACGGCATGTCTGCCCAGTTTTGGGGGCGTTGGTCAATGGAGCCCGCCCGGAGGGCAACTCTATTCATCCCCCCCCCCCCGCGCACTTTGACAGTTCAGAAACCCCCGGGCCTCCTGCCCACACACCCTTGTTTTCTCAGGGAGTACCTGCAGCTAATCGATGCCCTGGGCGGTGTCACATTGGATCTGCTCCCCCGCGTTGCCACAGAGGATTTCGAGGCACTGCTGGACCCAAGAGAGTACGCGCATCGCTCTGCACTCCTAGTGCCCGTCCCCACGGCTGCGCATAAATATTATGGACGCGACGCAAATGTCGACCCATTCAGACGTGCGCAGGGGCCAGGGGCGGGGACTCCCCTGGCCGTGCAAGTCGCGGAGGCGCGCATCCGCTGGTACAGCATCCCTCTTGCTACCGCTCCAATCCAGACCTTTTAAATTGTACGCATCGCTGATGATTCAGGCTCAGCCAATCCTCACTACATGTCAGATCCGCTACCACAGCCATTGTGGGATCATCGTAGCACTAGACAGCTCTGAACCTTGATTCCAAGAGGTTATCTTGAGTACTGTGAAGTGAGCAGGCTACACCAGCTCATCCTGGTCTGAGCCAAAGAAAGTTGTACGCATCACGGATAGCCATCCTCAAGATGGTGGCAAGGGGTTGCGTCAACACACGCATGGAGGCACGCACGCACACAAGCCTAAGTGGGAAACATACGCGCGGTGCGCGCGGTGCACCACGCGGTGTGCGCGCGGTGCGTTCGTTTTCCACGTGCGCGTACAACCTTTTCTTTCCCCTTGTGCTGTTTTCTGCACCTCACCACTATTTGCCCCTCCCTTGTGGTGAGCCCGTGTGCCGTGGCTGCGGGATAGGGCGCCAAGCCAGGTTGCGATGGCTGTCGCGATGGCGGACAATTGCCACGGGTGCCTCGCCCCTCCCTCTATAGAGAACAAATGAAAAATCAGAGGCACAAAATGTTTTCCGCTGAAGTACGCGCGTTTTTCGTAGCGAGTCTGGATGGAGTGGAGGCCTCCGTTGTTGTGTGCTTACCCCTTAGGCCACCGCGTCCTTGCCACCTTGAAAAAATGTGAAAAATGCAGGAAAGGGTTGGTAGAAACGCACGCGCGGTGCGCGCGCGGTGCACAACGCGGTGCGCGTGGTGCGTATGTTTCCCTCTAAGCCTCATCGGTGCAGTGTAACAGTCCCATGCAGGAGTAATTGCCACTACCCTTGCCTCGCTCCCTGCAACTCCCATCCACATATCCTGCGCTGCGCTTCTACATAGTTCCCCTGTTGCTGCCCCTGCACATAGCCCTTGCATGTGCCTCACAACGGAGCCCCCCCACTGTCCAAACCTTACTGTTGTGTGTGCGCACGGTGTGTATGCGCCACGTGTGCGGTGCGAGTATCACGGTTCAACAAAGAGGCAGCTCCGGTCACATCATATTCTGTTCTATCTATTCTAGCTTCTAAAGGGGGGGGGGGGGGGTACTACCTGCCATACAGCACATGGCATGCCCATGTGCTATATTTAGTGTGTGCGCGCGTGCACAGAGGGGGGTCCCATTAAGGCTGTGAAAGTGTGCTGGTTGGTATTCCCAGGTGTACACATATCTCTCAGAGACGGTAAGATTTATGCCAACATGAAGGGTTTTCAGGGGTCCGTTGCCTCATTTGTGCCCACTGAGTGTCCCGTTGGGGGGTGCAGGCGTATGTGGAAAGCCCTTGAAAAGGGCTATTTGGAACACCCTGGGTCTGCATGCTGTACTGACAATGTGTTTGAGATTTCGGTCCGTTTTGGCAGTGCCTGTGTTGCTTGCTGCCTCTTTTTGTCAACAACAACGTGCCATATTTTCATGGTGCTCGGCCCGGTGCTCCAATTTTTCGCTTGGATGGCGAAAAAAGGGGGAATGGAGATTTGCGCATTTTGATATGCTCAGGTCAAACATGCAAGAGTTTGGGCTCAACAAGACAATATGCGAGGGAGGCGGCCGGTTCGAGTCCAGACCCCCCCCCCCCCTTCCAGACCCCTCCAAGTTCTCGAACACGTTTTTCTCCCAATTGAGATTTTTGGCCTCCTGAGTGGGTAATTCTCTTTTTTACCCTATGTGTCCACACTCAAAATACTAAGAAGTTTGTGGAGAATTCAAAAATGGCTGGTAAACATCAAAAAATTTGACTCCTGATCTGACCTCCAGGTTGGACCTTGGCTGATGGGAGCCTGGGCTGATGGGCAAATTTTTCTGAAAATTTTCCAACCCCAGTTGTGTATGTTCCAAATGATCAGCGCGTCATGGGGATCAGTTTGAGAATGTATGTTGGGGTACCCATGCCCCCCTCCCCCCCTCTAGACCCCCAAAAGTTTTTGCACATGGTTGGGTGTCAAGATTTGAACAGGCCGCCCCCCTCAACAATATGTTAGAGAATTTGCCAATTTACGTCAAAAAGGTCAAATGTCACGCTGTGTCTGTGATGGCTCTCGGTAGTGTGGCAGTAGACCTTGGGCCACTGAATGGGGAAACTCTCAAGCATATCGTCTTGTTGAGCCCAAACTCTTGCATTTTTGGATTCAGCACATTGAAATGTACCAATTTCCATCCCCCCTTTTTTTGCATTGAAACGATATGTTGGAGCACTAGGTCATGCACCGTGAAAACCCTGTACATAGGGCAGACCCCCTGAAAACCCTGCACACCGTGAAACGCTGAAAAGTTCAGCTCCCATCCTCAAAAATATGGTCTCCTACTTCCCTCGGCCTTTTCTAGCAGATGTCAAAAGGTGTACACATAAACCCCCCAAGCAAACGAAATTTCGGCACATCGGACCCAAAGTTTAGACAAAAGTGCCCAAATTCTCTACGTTGGCATAAACCGAATGTCTCCGAGAGATCTGTCATCTTGAAGAGAGGTTGTTAGATCAAGCGTAGGATATACCACCCTTTGGGGGGGGGATCATTCACAGAGCACACCCCAATGGGGGAGGTGCGATGCGCGGTGCGTGGTCTTTGAGGTAGTGCGGCTGACTCTTTCCCCATAATTCCGGACCCCCTAGGCGGCAAGGGTTATGTAGCCACCTTGCCCACTTGTGGGCCACCTCTGATTTTGCCCCCCCCGCTCTGAAGCGGTGGGGATCCCCTAGGCGGCAGAGGGGTTATTTCGCCACCTTGCCCACTTGTGGGCCACTGTTGATTTTGCCCCCCCCGCTCTGAAAGAGTGGGGACCCCCCAAGCGGCAAGGGTTATGTAGCCACCTTGCCCACTTGTGGGCCACCTCTGATTTTGCCCCCCCCGCTCTGAAGCGGTGGGGATCCCCTAGGCGGCAGAGGGGTTATTTCGCCACCTTGCCCACTTGTGGGCCATTTCTGATTTTGACCCCCGCTCTCACGGGAGCCCTTGTGCTTTTTCTCAGCACCTCACTGGCCTTGTATCACCCCCCCTCCGGTGAGCCCGTCTGCCGTGGCTGCGGGATAGGGCGCCAAGCCAGGTTGCTATGGCTGTCGCGAGGGTGGACAATAGCCATGGGTGCCTCAACCCCTCCCCTGTAGGGAAAACCACAAGCCACAATCAGAGGCACGAATGTTTTCCGCGGAAGCGCACGTAGGGCGAGGGGGCGGGGTGTGTGTGCATTATTTGCAGTGTGTGCCAAATAGTAATTGTTGCTTGTTGTTTCATGCCACTGTTTTCTCTCCCAGAAAGTGTTCCCCATTCTTTTGTTCTATTTTCGATGCCTCCACACCGTGCGACTCAGAAGGAGCAACACCACCGTCTTCCATCCATTGCTGTGAATCTGTCCGTGTGGTTTGGAGGTACCTACTGCGGAGTTCGAGCGGACACGGATTATGAAATAGCAGGGCCCCCCTTCGTGCAACGTGGAGCGAGGGGAAGCACATTTGTTGGATGGTGGGTTTGGTGGCCGCCTCGGGTCCGTCACCCCTTTTCCGAAGCCCCCGAAGAAGGAGATGCCCAAGTGGAAGACGAAGGCAAATGATGGGCATAGTTTCGTGCGTGCATGTTCGGAGCATGTCTTGACGTAGTTGCATGCATGGGGCGTGTGCCGTGACACGTACCGGAAATATGGACATGGCCTTCCGGACCGGATCCAGAAATGGCATTGGATGGTGCGTGCGGTTGTGCGCATCCAACAATTTCTGAACTTCAGGAACGTCCGCTATGAGCCGCACGGACCGTGGGACCACTTTCCCGACGCCATCTTCGGCCAACCAAAGGCCACACGACGGCACACGGACTCGGATTCATCCTCTTCCGACTCAGATACATCATCCACCTCATCAGGGTCATCCCTTACAAGTGCCGAGGAGAACAAGGAGTAGACAAATGAATTGATGCAACTACCTTGTGGAATGGGGCAATCCACGAGGTAGCCCAGCGAAGCACGAAACGGACAAAACCACTACCCAATGGGATTGGGCACCCCATTGGGTGGTGAATCAAAACGCGAAACGGTCGAAACGAAGTACCTTGCGGGTTTGGGCAACCCGTGAGGTGCTTGGCAAGCATTGCAAAGTGGTTGCATGCTTGCCCCGCTCTTTGGTGTTGGGCCGTGCTGAAGAGCGGATCCTTCTCTTTTCATCATCAACCAATGGCCCCCTCCGTCAGGGGCTGTGGGCGGCTACAACCACCATGCAATTGGTGAGCAGGATGGAGTGGAGGCCTCCGTTGTTGTATGCTTACCCCTTAGGCCACCGCGTCCTTGACAACCTGAAAAATCACTGAGAATTTTCGAGACTATGATGGCAAGAACGCACGCAGTGCGATGCGCAGTGCGGTGCGCGTACCTCCCCCCAATGGGTGATATTGGATGCCTAACCCCTTGTAAAATCGTCATTTCAGGAGGCAAAATGATCCCCCATGCCTTTTTTGATTTTGACCCCTCCCATACCCCCCCCCCCCACCCGGATGGAGGGGGTCAAAACGTTTTTGCGTTTGTAGCTGCTGTACGTCAATTTAGATCCAAGTCCCGAATAAAATTTTTTCTCAAAACATGGACACAGTGAAGCTGGCGGCAAGCCCACCAGAAGACCCGAATCACTGGATCTGATCACTCATTTTGGAGAACCCCCTTGGGTGGCGGGTTAGGTAGCCTCCATCTTTGCACATCCAGGTCACCCCTTCCTCGCATTCTCTGCGACCCCTCACCTCCGCTTCAGCGGCCAACTTCCAAAAATTGTCAGGTGCCATTAAGCAATTTTAGGGTTTTCTGGGGGTCCATGGCCCGGGCTACATGGGCCTATCAGCCACTGCGCGGGTCCCCATGGGTGCTAGAGTACCTGTGTCACCAAATGATCACCCAAACCCATCCCAAGGGTGACAGATGGATTTCCGAAGAAGGCAAAATTTTTTTTTTCAGAATCTTCAGGCGACGCATGCCAACCTGAGTACAGCCCTTGTCCTCACCGGCAGGGGCCCATAAGGGCGGCCAACCGCTGGTACCTGGAGTTCGGACCTGAGACCCCTGCCATTGGTTAGAGGGTCCAGGGGAGGGGTAAGTTTCATTGGTTGGTAACTCTAACCCATTGATTTGTGTTGGCGGCTCTTGACCACTGTGTTCTGGATGCGAGCCCCAGGTAGGGCACAAGCCACGGCGCTTCAAGTAAGCGGCCCTGACTTGGCTCGCCCCAGGTGAGCTACCTCTACCACTCCCCCATGCTACATACAATACGCACAGGGGGGGGGGGGGGGGCTCGCAGGCGCGGTGCGTATGCTGGGGGGCCACCATTTGGGGTCCCTTAAGGCACTCCAAAATCACCCCGGACAAGTAAACCATATTGGGAGGACTTCAAAGGGACACTATATTTTGAGGGCTTCTGATGCGAGACCATTTGCAGTAGTTTTAATCTAATAGCACGCGCAGTGTGCAGCCACCCCCACAGTGTCCAACACCGCTTCCCTTTGGCCTAGCCTTCGCATGCACTGCCCTGCAGGTGGCATCGGCTGTTGCAGCCCATCAGCAACTCCGACATCTACGTCAGCGAGTGCCAGCGCCTACACGTCCGCCCCAACTCCCTCGTGCTGAGGCAGCTGGACACGCGGCCCGGCGTGCACAGCCTCTTGACACTGTCCCTCCGAGACAACCACGTGGGCCAGGTCCTTCCCCTGCTTGACCTTGTGGCTGCGAACACACGGCTGTCTGTACTGTGTCTCGCCGGCAGCGGCATCCGTCAATCCGGACTGGAGATGCTGGTGGAGGTGTGCTGGGGCTGGGGCAAGGGGGGAGGTGTGCCAGGGCTGGGGCAAGGGGGGCGAGGAAACGCATGACAATCGCAGAATGACATCTCAGTGGCCATGATGGGTGTTATACAATGTCAATGCCACTGAGACGGTTGCCCACGAATGCTACACACATCATGGCTACTGAGGAACTTACGCTACCATCGTCACGTATGCCGTGGCCACTGAGATGTTGCGCTACCATTGTCATTTCCCCCGGGTTCTTATCTGCATGCAGACAAACTTACCCTCACAGCTCATACACAGCGAAGCTGTTGTCTGCCCCTTATCGTTATTTGTGCGAAGACAAACTTGTTTGGCATGGCTGTCACTGGCATACATCTTCTTCCCCTTCGGACAGTACTGCAGAGGAGTCTCGTCCATGGCCCAATGGTAAGCAGCCGGGATGTCTCGAAATATGGGCGTCATGGGTTGTGTTGTGTTATTACACAGAGATATTGCACTACGATTGTCACCCATGTCATAGCCACCCAGAGAGTACGTCAGCACGCCAGGCGCGCGCCGGGCAAAGTTTTCCCACGCTTTGGTGTTGCCCTTCGAGTTGGGGTTAACGACTCCCACTCGTTGGTGTGGCCACTTGAGTGGTTCGTCACACACAAGAGGGGGATTCTTTGATTTTTAGGTGGGTGGCCATCATGGGGCCTACAAGGGTAGGGTAGGGTAGGGTAGGTAGGGTGATCGTCCCATTTGTTGGGCGAAAAAATGGGAATTTAATTGGTCGCCAACAGTCATACAATGTGCTTGTACTTAGGGTTCCTGGGCTAGAGGAGGGAGTGATGTTTGGGGGTAAAGCATTGTGACAGATGGCTGGAACATTCATTTGGATGCCGGGTGCGCCGGGCAAACATACCCACCCAGATGTTTGAAGCTTAGGACCCGACCGTATCCCTGCCCCCACCCGACATCCGTTAAGCTTCAAACTCCGTCGGTTGACCGCAAGCCTGCCACCCAAGACCCCAGGCTGTCCCCAGTGAAAAAGAAAGAAAGAAAGAAAGAAAGAAAAGAAAATTCTCATTCCAAAATGACAGCTTTCCATCACGTATCATTCCATTGGGGCGCTGCTGAGTAACCGACGGCAGCTCCTGCCCAGCGGGTGCGCTGTCGAGGCCCAGGCGTATGTGTTGCACTGGGGACAGCCCTGCCCGTGACGTGGTGTGCATGGTGTTGTGCACTGGACAGTGCAGGGGGGGGGCGGGCCCCGACCCCAAATGGCCATTCCAGTGAGGCGGTGCTGCGCAGGCCTCTGCGGGGGCTATCATCCGCACGCAGAAGGCGTCTGGTGTTTGCATGGCAGACCCCTTCCCTTTAGAGGACGAACAGGGGTGCATCGGCTGACGCCCCTTAACAGGGATGCCTTCACGACCAAAGTCCCAACCTCTCATGGATGAGGACATGTGGTGCAAGACTTGGCTTTGGGTGGCCGGAGGACGCAATGGAGTCAACAGTTAGGGCCGCCCGCCGTCAAGTGTTTACCATTTTGAGCTTTGGTGTGAAGTCCGGAGATATTGAGTCTTCCGGGGATGAGCCATTGGGGGCCACTTTCATAAGTATTAGAACGCTCGTACACCGCAGGAGGAAGGGGGGTTACCCCCCCCCCCCCCTGCCCCCCTTCCAATGTTTGAAGCTGACAGCCAAATTTTTTGCTTCGGCGCCTTCGACGCCAGGAGGATTCACGCTTCAAAATTTTCGGCCTGCCTTCGGCGGGGACCATAGGGGGACCCCAGGAGGAGGGGGGTCCCAGCCAAACCCCCCCTTTCCCCCTCTCCCCCCGCCTTCTAATACTTTCCTGCCCCCAACCCCCAACACCAGATCCACCGCTGCGCTGCGGCCCAGCAGCCGGGCGATCCTTCACGCCGTCCTGCATCCTTCAGCTCAACAGAATGCACAACATAATGAAGGCCTCGACAGGAGCATGCGATGGCTTTATGGATCACCATTGCATAGGGGGTTGTTGTCACCATACCTGCTAATGACACCTGCCGGAACCTCTTGAGAAACCTGCCGATACCTCGGCGCCAAGAGGATTTGAGCTTTTTTCGGCTAAAATTTAAGATAAGCTAAATTTTCGGCCCGCCTTCGGCGGGGACTATAGGGGGACCTAAGGAGGAGGGGCGTCCCAGCCAAACCCCCCTCCCCCCCCCCTTTCAGAACCCCCCCCCTTTCTAACACATCCCTGCACTCCCCCGAGGCATGGCAAGGGGTTCGTGTGTGGCAGTCATGGCTGCGCATGAGGGGTGGTGTTGTAGGTGGCGTTGCATTTTGCCTTGTGTTTGTGCGGATTGTCCTGCCACGGTCCCCCTGCCGGAGTGCTGCCCACATTAAGTGCGGTGAGCTTGTGCTCCAACTTCTGAGGAGGCTCCCGGAAAAAAGCCCAACCCCCCCACCCCCCAAACCCCCACATCTGCATCTCAGGCTGTGGCCACGCACCCCACCCTCCGCTGCCTTGACCTCAGCAACAACGACCTCCTGGGCAACGACTGTGGGGAGATCCTGCGGCGCCTGCCCTCCCGCAACCTGCGGCTCCAGCACCTGCGGCTGCACGGCACCCACGTCCCCGCCCCCACTGCCGCGCACCTCACGGCCCAGTGCGGGTGGAGCTTCTTCCGCCCGCACGTGTCCCGCGAGGAATACGCCGCCTACCGCGCCGCGTTCGCGGCCGTCGCGCTGTGGGGGCCGGAGGCCGCGGGGGGCGCCAGCGTCCCCACCAGCGCCCTCGTGGGCCCCCGCTTCGCGCCCGAGTTCGTGCCGTCGCACGCGCGCGCGGGGCGCGGCGTGTACGCGCGCGCCGTCGCGGAGCTCCAGCGCCGGATCGCGCGGCGGACGCGGCAGATGCAGAGCGCCCTCTCGGGGGCGGAGGCACGGTACTGGTCGTTCGTGGAGGTGTTGCAGCTGCTGTACCCGGATTTGCGGGCGGTGGAGCTGCAGGAGATCGCGGCGCGGTACGACGCCGCTGCGACGAGTGCTGGCGCTGGAGGGGCGGCGGCGGGGGGCACTGACGGGCCCGATGCTGCGGTGGACGCCGGCGGGGCCGCGCTGGACGCGGGCAGTGCTGAGCCCTGCGCCGGGGCCGCGGGCCCGCGGCTGATGGACGTGCTGGCGGTGTTTGATGCCGCGGACACGGCGGACGCCGGGGTGATGTCCGTCGCGGCGCTCCTTGCGGGCCTGGAGCCCGCGTTCGGGGAGTGGGTGCCGCGGCTGCGGGCGGTACTGGAGGCGCACTGCATCACGCCGCATGCGCAGGTGGCGTTTGGGGAGATGGAGGCTTTCCTCACGCTTGCGTCCGGCTGATTCGGGGGGGGAACTGGGAACGGGGGGGCCGTGTGCGTGCGACACCCCCGGGGGCGACGAGCGGAGCGGAGCCGCATCGGCCCCTTCCCTCGTGCACTTGTGCACTGGGCTCGAACCCAGGGCACCCTGGGAAGTACGCTGGGTGGTATTTCCAGGCGTACACACATATCACCTCAACGAGAGGTTGTTAGATCAAGCGCCGGCGCTGGCGCCTTATACCCTGCTCTTTGGGGGAGGGGGTCAGTCGCGTAGCATACCCCAGCGGGTGATATTGGATGTCTGCCCCCTTGTGAAATCATCATTTCGGGAGACAAAAATGATCCCCTAATTCATTTTTCCCGTATTTCCCGTATCCGGGTGCCGCTTTTCTGGGCAGGGGAGGGGGCCAAAATGTTTTTGCGTATCTCGGCGGCTGTGTGTCGATTTAGACCCAGGTCCCGAATCAACCACCTCGCAGACGTTGTCAGATACAACCAGGCAGGCCTGCATACATGGGGAAACGCCACATAGCCCCCCGTGTCACGTGCTTTGACGGCTGAAGTGGTACGCAGGGATCTTCTACCTCCACCGGCTCTGCAGCGCACACGCGGTGCCCCATGCGACCGATTAACCAATTAACCCATTAACCGATTGATCCTCCCTCCATGGGACTGTGCAGCCCAGTCCCAGCCCCAGCCCAGCAAGCTTTCGGAGGCAGGGGTTGGGTTCAGCTGCAGCCTCAGTAGACCTCCGGCGCTCCACGGACCAAAACCCGGAGGGACGACGGATGTGGTCAACAAGGCAGCAGACGAAGCGCTGGGCTCCATCGACCAGAAGGCGGATCCCAGGGATCGAGATCAACGGGGGGACTGTGGAGTCGCTGAAGGAGGCGGCTGTTGACCCCACTCCATCCCGCTGTTCGCCGCCCATGCGCCCCCCTTTGGTGTCTGACGCGACCGGCACATTGCGTACTTTGTACTCTGCCCGCTACCCACTTTTTCTCAGGTTTCGTGTACAACACTGAACTCAAAAATCGCACCGACCGAACCGGTTTCTGGCGCTTGCCAATGGGCACCTCATTGCACCATGCAGCATTTCCCTCCCGGTGTCGGCGTAGCAAACGCCTTTTACCCTGCACCGTGTGGACCATCCTGACCCCCTGTGCCATCATCGATCCTGCTCCCCCCCCTTTGGTGCTGCAGCTTCTGCAGAGCCCCACTACCCAAGGTGGCCCAGAGGTTTGCGAGGTTTGCCATAAAGCCCCCTGAGGCTGAGTAAGCCTAAGCGGGGGGGATGAGCGATGAGGGCACACGTCACATACTGGCACAAAGGCTTTCCAGCGGTGCTATTTTGCGGGGGCTTTCCCCCTGAGTTGCTGTACATAGGGCTGCTGTTCGTTGATGAACTTCGGCTCGCCATGAATGCTTGCACGCCCTTGGTCAGGCTGCTTTTGTGTTATGCTCGCATAAAAAAAAGGCTTTCCAGCATGCCTTGAAAAGGAGGAGGGTGTATGCTGAATGGTGTCTTTTCGGTTCAAAGGGGGGGGGAGGGTCACAATGATACCACAGATACACTGGTACCACTGATGAGCTTTCTTTGTGCCGTCGCTTGCTGACGTGCCCCCTTGCCCCTCAGCTCACCGCCCAGCAATCCTAAGGGGTCACAAAAGTGCTTGGGTGCTTGGGTCCCCTACCATATTGCACTGTGAAAATGTGTCTACATGTCATCCAGCATAAGCTGAAGGCGTACTTGTATTTGTCAGGTTCCTGCAAATAATAATAATAATAAGAATGAGAATGTTAGGATCAACAGGGCACGTACCATACATATCAATAGGGCACATGCCATACGTACACTGCATGCACAAGGAGGTTTCGGTCATGTCCTTCAACAGGCGTCGAGATCTGGGTGTTTAAGAGCAGCACTGGAGTACTCTCAGTTGGTGGGTTCCGTGGCTGTGGTGTTTTTTAACCAACTAGCCACATGTTTTAAGACCCAACCAATTACAGAAGTCTGACTGGTCAAACCCATGAACCCTTGGTGAATTGTCTTTTTGAACGGTGTCGCTCTTTACGCAAACCTAGCCCCATTGTTGCCTGCTCGTACTAGTTGTCTCATTTTGTTGTGTGTATTTTTCCTTAAGAATGTGCTTTTTTTTTTCCACAAAATGAAGGGAAAATCATGCTTGGGGGGATGAAAGGGTAGAAGGGTGACATTTTGGTGCATTTCACATGATTTTTGCATTTGTGAACAGGCCAGAAACAAAAGAAAATAGGTGCGTATGCTAAAAGCCACTCATTCACACTGCCGTTCACAGTCTGTACACACCATTCACATGAATCTCAAATGGCACAAAATACTTACGAATTTGAGTTTGGCATGACAGTTCACACGGATTTCACATATGGGACAGGGATGAGTGTGGTTGTTGTAATTGTACCGAAGGGTAAAAAGGGAGGTTGTGCCGTATTTTGCTCTCGCGTCTTTCTTACCAATGAATGGAAAGGATGTGTGATGATTTGGAAGGTATTTGGCGTGTGTTGTGCGGTGTGTGGTGTGCAATTGCAAGTGCAGGGATTCAATGGCGTGCAACCAGCTCAAACATGCAGCTGTTTGGATCCAACCTCTTGAAACCTGTACCTAGTTGGACCCAAGCAGTTGAAACACGGATCCAACTCGTTGAACTCAGCGACTTAAAGCATGTAGTTGCTTGGATCCAAGGATTTCATGACATCCAGCTGGTTGGACCAAGTCAATTAGAAAAATTGAAACTACCAATTAGAGCATGTGACTGGTTGGGCTAACCCCCCGTGTCCATGAACACTGTGTCCAACGGTCAGACCGTACTTTTTGGGGGGCTCATTAATTAGGTAGTTCATTAGGTACCGGGCTCCAGAACTGTGGTTTCAGGGTAACGGTTTGGGGAAATGAGGGGCTGTTGAAGCATTGGGGACCCCCCCATACGGCAAGGATTATGGAGCCAATCTGCTCACTTGTGGGCCACTTGCGATTTTGTCCCCCTCTCTGAAGCAATGGGGATCCCATCTATGGCACTCGTTATGTAGCCAATGTGCCCCATTGTGGGCCACTTCCGATTTTGTCCCCCGCTCTGAAGCGTTGGGGGCCCCCTAGTTGGCAAGGATTCTGGAGCCAATTTGCCCATTTGTGGGCGATTGCTGATTGTGTCCACCACTCCAAAGCGTTGGAGAACCCCCAACACGGTAGGGATTATGTAGCCAATCTGCCCATTTGTGGGCCACTCTTGACCCCGCTCTGCAACGTTGTGGCCCCCCTAGACGGTAGCGGTTATGTAGCCAATCTGCCCACTTGTGCGTCACTTCCGATTTGTCCCTAGCTCTCAAGTGTGGTGGACCCCCAGATGGCAAGGGTGATGTAGCCAATGCACCCACTTCTGGGCCACTTCTGATTTTGTCCCCCATTCTAAAGCGTTGGGGACCCCCCAAACAGTAGGGGTTACATACTCTAAAGCGTTGGGGACCCCCTCGACGGCAACGGCTATGTAGCCAATCTGCCCACTTGCGGGCCACTACTGATTTTGTCCCCCGGTTGAGGATCCCCTTGACATCAAGGGTTATGTAGCCAATCTGCCCACTTGTGGGCCAATTCTGATTTTGTTCCCCACTTTGTGCACTGTGCATTGTGTCGGCACGTTGTTAGGGGCATACTGCAAGTGCCACAAGATAGATTGTGGTTGCTGCGTAAAATGGCACAAGCTACTTTGTACTACCATTGTTCCAAGTCGGCCTGCACACCAAATCTCATCGATTGGAATACTCGGGTGCACATGCCAAAATGTGAGTGAATGTCTCAGCTGTGCAATCGGATTATCACAGTAAAACAGAATTATCTTGTGTCGGGCATTGCTTAAGGAACAACAATTATTGAAACAAATCCTCTCATGACAATGAAGTCTAATGCCCATTATTTATGTTGGACTTCTTTGTTGTCACACAATCCACCCAATTAAATGGATTTCTGCAATGGTGTCCACTGCTGGAATTTGCGCACCGTTCAATCCATGTTCCCACATTGTAGGGATGAGGATGCGAAGGGTGGGCCAGGATGTGTGGCAGCTTATTGCATTGTTGTCGTTCTCCTTTGAAGCAGCCAGCTTTTGCTGGTTAGCTTGTCACGCCAGTTCTTGATGAATGGACCAATCAGTGAGGTGCAGCACACTACTTTGTGACTTCTCAGTTTCAGGACAACAAGTTTCAGTAGTGGTAACACGAATCATACATTGAATGCACACGACCCCTTCTTTGCAGGGCATCTCTGCTCATGATGTATGGTACGGAGCCCATTGCCGTCGCCTCACAGGCACCCTGCCATCGAGAAGTTGTGAAGCATGCACTTGGGGCGGCAACGGCCATGGGGATCGTCGTATACCTATTGGCCACAGCTGGTGCTCAGCCAACCACGAATGCGTTGTATGTTCGGGGTGCTGGTACCTCCGTGTTGGCACAAGCCCATGGTGTGCGACAAGTACCGGCCACTCGTCCTCTTGAGCATGCACCACACATGAGTTCCCTCAAATCTACCCATGAAAGCACCGCGATCCGCTCTCAAATGCAATTCCAAGCAGAAGTCGAGGGTGCAGATCACACCGCAGCCCGGGTGGCGCCGCTCACACAATTTCAATCTGGGCTGCGCTTCTTGATGGCATCTGTAGCGCTGTCGATGGTTGCCATTGTCGCCAAATTTGGCTCGCCCAAAAAGTCCAGAGAGGGACCGCTTGCATTGGCCATGGTCACTACGAGTGGCGCCAAAGCCAAAACCGCTGGGAAGTCCGATACATCCGCACAAGAGAAGACGTCATTTGCCTTCAATGCGGACGCTGCTTCCTTCCCTCCAATCACCGGGGCGGGTCAACTGCGGCAATGCATCGTGTTACTACGCCATGGAGACCGAGCCCCGATGACACGGGATATGGGGGCCCTCGTCAGCGGCGAAGATAATGAAGAGTTGTGGCGGGAACGCCTGCCGTCCCCCCAGACGTTGGCGCACATGGATTCCCGCTTTCCGATCAAGCAACATAAGAGCCAGCTTGTAGCTTGGGACGAAGGGGAACAACCTTTTTGTCAATTAACGGCACAAGGAGTAGCAGAGATCACCGCGATCGGGAGTGCGTTGCGACAACGGCTTGTGAAGGGTTGCGCGCCTGCCCAATCCTCCATCCTCAACGCGGTCGCTGATCCCCAAGAAGTGCATGTTGTGAGTACAAACACCACCCGAACGCACCAAACATCGCAGGTACTGAACTCTGGCTATCCCAATTCCGCCCTCTCGTTGCGAGCGAGCGCCCTATCGGTAGTGTAGTGTAGCAAGTGGTCCTGAAAATGACAACACTGCGTATTTTGGACGTGCAGTCCCAAGCCCCGAGTTTTGTGTGCAGCGGAGAGCGTCTGGAAGCTTTGGGGTCATTACCACCCGACACCAGCCGACACCACCATGGGAATTGAAATTGAATCACCTCGAAGAGAGGTTATTAGATCAAGCACAGGCGCGGGCGTCGTATATCCCCCTTTTTGGGGGTCGTTCGCGTAGCATACCCCAATGTATGGTTTCTGACGTCAAACCCCTTGGAAAATCATCATTTTAGGACCAAAAATGATCCCCCCAATGATTTTTTGGATTTTGACCCCCGTACCCCCCCCCCCCCCCGTACCTGGGTAAAAAGGGGTGGGGGTGGCTGGGGGGGGGGCGGGGTCAAAATTTCTTTGCGTGTTGTGGCCGCTGTGTGTGTATTTGGACCTGGGTCCTGAAGAACTTTTTTCTTGTATATGGACCCCCTAACCCATGGCGGGGGTCCCGGGTCCCAACTCCGGGTACACCCAGTTGCCCCCCCCCCCCCCCCATATGGCCCCTTGCCAGTGAGGACTGTTTTGACGCTGGGTGGGCTGTTTAGTGGCAGCTAAAAGCTTTTCAAAATTCGATTTTTTCCGAAACCCTTCTGTTGCCCTTAGGATGGGTTTGCGTGATCATTTGGTGACAACACAGGTACTTGAGCACCCATGGGGACCCGTAGTGGCCACTAGGCCCATCTAGCCTGAGCCGTGAACCCCCCTAAACCTTCAAAATTGCTGTTTGGATGTGGCATTTGGTGTGCACACAAACTGCACAAGTAGTTTTCCACCCCCCCACAGGTCATAAATGGAAAAAATTTCAAAATTTTTTTGATATTCTGACCGTTCAGAATGATGAAATATCCGATATAAAGCATGTTTTGGACCTTCCTTGTTTGTTTTTCACCCTATTTGGGTGTTTGGGGGGGGGGGGGGGGCAAGGGGGGGGGGGGGCACAGCTTGCGTATGCAGTTTTCCAGCCTCGGCAGCTCAAAAATGGAAATTTTCGAAACTGATTCTTTTTGCGTTCTGACCATCCAAAATCATCAAAAATCCTATTTGAAGCATGTTTTAGACCCTCTTTGTGTGTGTTTTACCCTATTTGGGTGCTTTTTTTTGCGGGGGGGGGGGGGGGGGGGGCAGGGGGGCTGGGGTGCAACCTGCTTATGCAGTTTTCCAGCCTCTGCAGCTCAAAAATGGCAATTACTGAAACTGATTTTTTTTCATTCTGACCATCCACAATGGTCAAATATCCTATGTAAGGCATGTTTTAGACCCTATTCATGTGCTTTTCACCCTTTTTGGGTGTTTGGACGGGGGCAAGGGGCTAGGGCACAACCTGCTTGTGCAATTTTCCACTCTCGGCAGCTCAAAATGGAAATTTTCGAAATCGCACTTTTTTATGTTCTGACCGTTCATAATGATCAAACACCCTACACAAAGCATGTTTTAGACCCTCTATATGTGTTTTTCACCCTATTTGGGTGTTGGAGGGGGGATGGGGGCCTTCTGAATGACTTCCTAACTAGCTACCTGATTGACTGACTGTGCTTCCTCCCTCTTCGAGGTGTCTTGCCGATAGGCAATAGAATTTTTGTCAGTCTAGACTGTGCAACGTCTTTTTGTCGGTTTACACTGTGTTTTCCTTGGATGCGAAGCCACGGGGGCATTCGGGTGTTAGCATGCTTTGAGTTAAACAGGGAAAGGGTGTTTTGGTGTAATTCTGACCTGCGCGAAAGGAAGCTGAGCTGAAATTTGAAGAGAATTTGAAACCATATCTCAAGTTAACAGTGGCCGAGACCCACTGCAACAGCAACGATAGAGACCTCTAGGGGGCTTGATAGATCTTTGGTTGGTTCTGCATTCGACCACAAAAGGACCACCAGCAAAATCACAACCGTTGTCTATGCAGCTAACCACTGCCGCGGTTGGCAATCTGCTACCACTGGCTAATTTTTCGTCTAATCTCTAGTTTGGTCCTCTCAAGGGCTACACACATAATGACCAGTTCATTCATGCGTTCTGAAGTGCACGCACCAAATGACCTCCAAGATGCAACAGCTGGTACTCAATATTCTGACTACTAGCATTCTTGAGTCTTGGGAGTATATAGGACACCAGGGAATCCATCCAACATGGGCAGCGATGCACCAGAGTAAACAAATTTTGTGAGTGGCAACCAGTGGGCTCAAACAAGCGCATGGAAGCTTCAGCGAACAAGACTGGTCTGGTGAGGACGATGCGAACCTCAAATAGCAAGAATCTAAGAATTAGAAGAGAGCGTCAAATGGAGGATGTCATTTAAAAGGTTCAATGAGGCCAACGTGTGTGGATGTTGCAATTGTTCTTCTTTTGGAGCTAGCACCAGCTGTGCTAATTTAGGACACATTCTCAACAAGTCGTCCCGCAAACATGAATGGCACTACTCTGACGGAATCAATGTGTCCATACATTTGTATGCAGGCGTGTGTGTAGATGACCATCTCATTGATGAAAGCAGTTCGGGGTGCATCCCCCATAGGATGCCTACGCTTGCCCTTGTGCACCTGTGTACACATACACCAAGCACATGGAACACATGGCAGCCCCCTGCACAGGTGTGGAGATGTACACAAATATCCGGCAGCAACTCACGTTGCTGTGATAAATGTAACGGCTTTTAGGGCATACCATGACACAATCTTTGACTTGAAACAGGACATTCCGGCAATCGCAAAAACTGGCCTCACGAGGAGCCCAGCAGGAGGCATGGAATAGCCATCCCCCCCCCCCCCCAATGGAAGTACTATTGGCTGGCGTGTCTCGTCCTCATAGTTTTTTCTCACTGTGGTATGTCTCAGCTTTGTGTCAGGTATGCCCGAGAGTGAAACAAAAAAGCAAAGCATCCGCCACAACACACCTGCAGCAGCGCGCTCCGCCACTGGTGCCGCCTTGCGTCGCCGGAACCGCATTTCCTCCTCATAGTCCTTTTCGGCCTCCGGCCAGGGGGATTCGAACCCCCGTCTTCAGTGCAGCAGCTGCGCTGCAGCCGGCAGCGCAGCGCAGCCGGCTGCGCTGCCGCTGCGGTACTTGCCCCAAAAACCTACTTTTGCCTCTCAGGTCACAGGAACGAAGTGTTCAGACGGAATTCTCAGAGGCTGGCCTTCGGCCCCCTCACACCAACAATGCCACACCAGCCTAGCGTAGTATCTACGGCATCATGACACAACAGCAGCAATTGAACACACAGACACACAGCAGAACACACCACAGGACTGCCACAGCGACTGAGAGCCGAAGGAGTGCTTGACTACAGTAGCAGTGGGTGGTAGGACACACAGTTTGTTGTATGCAGGCAGCACTTGCCGATATATAAGTCATTAGGTGAACACGCACGAATAATGGCGTTTGACTGTAGATATGGATGCAGTTTTTATGACAGATGAATACATTGTGCTTCATCTAGATTGTCCATAGCATATCCTTTTGAACACACGAACAGTTGCAGTTTGAATGATGATTGCGCCAATGGAAGTACTAGCTAGCATACTCACTCAGCTTTTATGGCACACCCTCCCCCACCTCCCGCCACACGTACCCTGCATATGGGGGCCTTGGTGCTCTTAGAGGAGGGGGTGCTACTGTCAATACTTTTAGTTGGCACATGCAGGTATTAGCCCAAAACGCAGAACCATGGTCCCCAGCGGCCATATCAAGCAGTGATACAGAGGATAGTATACAACCGGCCCCTGCTAAACTCCCCTTCAGCAGAGCAGGTCTGCTGGCTCGAGAGTCACCGTGAAAGCCACCACCAGATGAGCGCCAAGCGCCATGTGACGGTGCCATAGAGAACGACTGCTCTGTTGTGCTGTTGGTTTCAAAAGCACCACTAGTTGCCTTTGCGAATCCACTTGTTTCCTTTGAGAGAGACGGGATGGCTCTGTTGTAGCCTGGCCACTGGTTGATGCAGTGTAGTTCCCGAACCAACCCTTGCTACATGCCATTGCTACTTTTGGTTTGATGTTGTTCATGAGTTCTTTTCATTGGTTGGATATGTAGTGCCTCCCGTGGTACCCTTTGTAATCCCCCACCCCTTGCAATCCCCTCCCCCCCATGGGGGGGACCAGCCTGACATTAGGGGGGCAATTGCAATCGCTTCTCCATTTGTATTTGTGGTACAATGTCTGAAAACATCACATCTCTCACTGCCCGTAATGACGGGCAGTCTAAGGAGGCCACTGCTTTGCAAAGTGTTGCCAGGCTGAACCCGAGACCAAGTCGCGCATAATCCATCTCCTATGCACTGCTCCTATGCACTGAGTATGGCACGCTGCTGCTAGTGAGTGGCACAACCACAGCTGAGCGTCTTGCGAGCAACCTGAGCATGAGTGATGGAGCCTCTTGCTTTGTCGGCACCCAGGGGGTCTCTTCCACATGCCATCCAGTTTAAGGCGTCGGGAGGGCTCTGAACCCTATGGCCTGTAGGCTATGCTCCTTAATATGCATTCTTTTCTCTAAGGGGCATAATAAAGAAGTCAACAGGTGAGCAGGGAGGTGGCCAATGGAACACAAGAGGGTGTTTGATCCCCTGCCCTCCAACCACCCTCCCCCCCCCCCCCCCCCGCCCCCCGCTCCGTTGCCGACCCTGAGGGACAACTCCAGGAATTTAGTCTTTGGCACCGCCCAAAGTGGCTCAACACTATGGGTGGGGGGTTTAAATTTTCCAGGGATCCTCCTGCAAGCAAGCCCCACCCCCCAACCGTGTTGTTCCGGGTACTTCAGAGCATGATGAATGGATGGTACCCTCAATGCCAAGCCCTTGTCAGCCTCTAGAAGCCGAGGTAGAGTCACACAGAGTCACACAGAGTGCAACGGGCGCAAAATCCAAACCTTTTCTCGGTGTCCACGCCCAAGCGAGAGAGCACGGCACGCACACCAAGTGGGAAGGCGTAGCGGAGGGGAACACGCGGAATCAAATGGAATCCACATGTGTTGAATGAGACGTGTGTGGTCCTGGTAGATTCGCTCTCTATTGTGTGCCTGGGCTTTGCTTTTCTGTGTGTAGGCGTTCCTGCAAGGGTTGTACCCAGATGCAGCAAGCGGAAGCATCCCCGTCCAGGTGCGGTCCCAAGATGAAGAGACGCTCCTCCCTTCTCCTGGCGATGCTTACCTGAGTATGAAGGCAGACCGGATCCGCAACGCGCCACCCCTCAGTCCCCCTGTACGTCAGTGCCTTAACGCATTCGGGCTCGACTATGAAGCCGACTACACGTCTCTTTGTCGGATCCGTGACATACTGACATGCCATGCTGTCCATGAGTTGCGCTTGCCCGAGGGCGTCACGGCATCGACTGTCGAAGAAATAACAAAGGAGGAGGCTCGACAACATGGCCATCGGTACGAGGATGAAGTTTACACCCTGTACAATATCGGTCGCTTTTGCAATGAGCTGTTGCAGACAATGCAATCCGCAGTAAACTCCAGCTCTCCCGGCGGGGCGAAATGCCCTAAGCTGGCACTGTACACCACACACGACACAACCATCATTCCCTTCCTGTGTGCACTCGGGGTTTTCGATGGAACCTGGCCTAAATATGGGTCCAATGTCCTTTTGGAGCTGGCACAAGATGTTCGCACCAACGAGCACTTTGTGCGATTGTTGTATGATGGCGCCCCAAGACCTTTCCCCTTTGCCACGCCCACCAGCCCATTGGGCCACGAATGGTGTGCATGGTCCGTTTTTGAGCAAAACCTTGCTACGTGGTCCTTGGATCCGGTAGCCTATAACAAAATGTGCAGCGTTCAAAATCGATCGCTGCAAACCAACGGGTCCATGTCCGAAAAGGCGGATGTCCAGGTCATGGAGATCCGTGAGATGAGTGACATAGAGGACATAGCTTATGAGTGGAAGCGGTCAGTCAGGCGTGCCCGGGTGCAGGCATGGCGGGCAAAAAAGCAGGTGCTCAAGAACATTGCCGTCGTCAATGCCACAATCCTTGCGTTCACCGCGTTCAGCATTGCGTATGAGCTGCTGCACGTCGATGTGGAACGCATCATTCGCATTTTCGAGTCCCCCGTGCCTACACTAACCAGTGCAATCTTAGCCTTCGACTTGTTGGCACGCTTACCCTCTGATTTGATTCACCATTATGAGTCCCTTGTGCCAAGTAACCCCGTGTTCTATAAGGCGTGCACTTCGGGTGTAGCATACACCATTGGCGACTTCATCTCGCAAGTCTACCAAGGGCGGAACCTGAAGACGCTTGATCTCCCGCGGTGCATCCGCTCAGGCACTGCCGGCTTCATCGGCCATGGGCCGTTGTGTCACTATTGGATCGGGTTTATGGAGACTTACCTGGATTTTGGTGGCGCATGGTGGGGCACAGGGTTCAAGGTGATCGCAGACCAGACAGTCTGGTCGCTCTATCTGAATGCCGTGTATTCCTTCCTCATCGGTGCGCTGGCATTCCGGAACCCAGCAGATGTTTGGCAGGACGTGAAGACAACGTCCTGGCCTGCACTGCGCTCCTCGTGGCGCTTCTGGCCTTTCGTGCACACCATTTCCTTTTCACATTCGGTGCCCATCGACCTCAAACTCCTCTGGGTCGATACCATGGAGATTGTGTGGGTCACTATTCTTTCCCGCGTTGCCAATCAGGATGACAAAAAGGAACCTGAGAACGCATATGAGCTCGAAAGGGATGGTGATTTTGGTGTAGACCCAAGTCTCGAGATCGCGCTCTCGGCACAAGCCGAGGAGCTAGCCCGCGCAGATGCAATCCCCAGGGACCACCCTGGGCTGATCAACCTCGCTGACCTCAAGGTTCAGGTCCCACCAATCTCTCAAGTTTTCCAGGTGGCCTGGCCACTGCTTGCCATGTGGCCACTGCTCTACATCTCTTACCAAATTGAGCAGTTTTTGGGCGTCGGCGCTGCATGAAAATGCCCTCCTGTACATATCTCTCCCAGTGCCACTTTTGGTGCTGGATTTGATGGCAAGGGACACTCCCGTACGTCCGAGCTGTGGCAGTGCGCTTGCCTCTTGCCCCCTTTTCCGGAACATTCTTACTTGCCACGGCAGTTGGTAACCCCTTGCCTGAGGCACCCCATTACACATGTACACCAATTCGTCTTAATTGCAATCTAACACTTTCCTAACAAAACCATTCCAGTCGGCAGCCGGTCTGCACCAACCCACACCTGCAGTGAACACCACGGACTGATACCATCACTCCGAATACGGCGACATCGTCGAGGCTTCGCCGCCTTCCAATCGACCCCGGAGCAAGCGGCGTCCCCAAGCGTCGCCTGCGCCCTGCTCAAGGTGTCCTCGGCTCCTGCTGCCGCTACTATACCATCCGCTACTATACTCAGGACTATCAGACAGTGGCAGAATGCTCGCTGCGCATGCATGCACTCATTAAGACCCCCTGCCCTACATCACTATCAAACAGATTATATTTGCTCCTCTCTGGTGCGCTGTCACTCATTTCTCTATCTCTTTGGCAGCCAATGCAGAGCCGTGCAAGGCTCGGGCTGATCTATTGGGCTTCCTGTGCCTGAGCCAATTGGGCAACGCCAATGCCTCGCCTTAAAAAGGCGTGGCCGCACACGAAATTCCAGGTTTCCACGTATTCACAAATTCACATGATTGCCCGCTGCCCATTACGTGTGCACCAGCGCCCTGGTGTTCAGAGGGGGATGGCAGTTTTGAGTGTCTGCTGCCCCTCCGGGCTCCCTCTTTTGGCCTGGTCCGCGACGCTTGGAACCACAGACCAGCCTGCCCTGCACGGCCTTTTAATGGTCTATGCCGCTCCGGATCAGCGCCACGTCCAAACAGCGAAGAGGTGTCCGGTGTTGCGCAGACCCCCTGCCCCGTCGGTGCAGTGCCATCAAGAGCCCTCCGGCAGTTCCGGCGGCGTGCCTATGCACCCGCCCGCCGTGGCGACGGGGCAGGATGCTGCTGGTGGGAAGGGGCGGCCGTGTGTGCGCCCGCTGCATGGAACTTGCGGCAGCGCTGCACACAGACTCCGTGAGAGAGTACTGTACGCGGTGCGCGCGTTGTGCACACGTGGTGCGCGTGCGGTGCATGTATTGGGGTGATTCCGTAGACCTACCCACCTATTCGGCAGTCAAGTGCACGTGTTTCCAAGCTATAAAAGATGGTGCCATTGCACACACTGCACTGTGTCCCCTTGCAGTTTCACCCACGTCTCTTTCATGGCTTCCTGCGGGCGTCACCTACACCCAATCAAATGGTGATAGGATGCCTGCCACCGTCATCCCTGCCTCCGAATGTGGGCAGTAAAGGAGCATCGAGTCGCCAAGGAACCAGGGAATGGCCTTTTCCCCATACTTTGTTCCAACGCATTACGCGCTGCGCGCGCGGTGCAAGGAATCCCCCCCATTGGAGATGGAGACCCCCTACCGCCACCCCTGATCTGATGCCTTGTGCCCCACCCACACGCTTCCACTCGCCCCTCCTCGACCTGCCCCTGATGGAGCCTGGGCCAGACCTGCACCCTGTGGTCACCACAAGGGGCGCGTGGGGGGAACACCCGATTTCCCTCGGATTGGTGGAGCAAGGGCCCCATGGCCTGCGTCCGGCCGCCGGGATTTGGACTGCTGGGATTTGACCTTGGCCACACGGACGTCCATGTGGCCATCCTAAGCCCTAGGCCGTGTGCAGTGGAGCCTCTGGGAGCTCAGGGCCCAGCATCTCAAGCTTTTTATCACTGACGGTGGGAACCCCCTCTGAAGCGTGATGCTAGCCCCTGTGTTGGATCGGACGCGATCAAACCCCTGCACACTCCCAGCGGCAGCGCTGACATTTATGGCCAATTATACTATATCTTAAGAGTTCCCCTCTGTCATATCAAAATTCCCTGTGTTTTGCTATTGCCTCACAAGTAAACTGATTCCCCAACACCTGAAACACTGTGAAGCTACACAATCATCCTTGTCTGCCCCCCACAATTAAACTGATTCTCCAGCAACTGAAACACTATGAAGCCACACAATCATCTTTGTCTGCCCCGCACAAGTAAACTGTTTCCCCAACACCTGAAACACTATGAAGCCACACAATCATCTTCGTCTGCCCCCAAATCCACATACATCCACGTGGTCACCTCACGTGTCACAAACGTTGTACAGTCCACACCATTTATGCTTTCTTTATGCGCCTTACTCAAGGGCATCACACTCAACATTCAAAGCAGTGATCTGATGAGTGGCCCTGATGTGGTTTGCAGTGTATAATGCGGTTGTATTATGAATGACATTTCAATGATATTTTCAGATCGTGACCCGCCACGATGTACAAATTTGCTGATGTAGTGCCATGCACGTGGGGAATTTGTTGCACCCCACTTTCGAGATGCATACCCAGACCCCTCATCACCCTTTTCTCTTTCTGGAGTCTGTGCTCAAGGTCCATCACTACACTGGTGACAACAAACATGGTAAAGTGGATCTCGCAAACTCAAGGTTGGTGAATCTTTGGGGAGTTTTGCTGCCTCCCTTTGTGTGATGATGGCACAATTTTGGCGTCCTGCCAGTTCTTAGTTTCTTGACCATTGTTTTTGGGCCTTGTTGATTCTCTCCCCCCCCCCCTCCCCCTACATGTGTACACACTGCATGTCAAACAAATCTACCCAATCCTCCAACAGAGATGCATATCTCTGACCAGCACCCTGTCAATGTGGTGGTGGATGATGGGGATGAGCTTTGCAACCATGAATTGATATGCTTCACAGCTGATTATGTTTTGCCCCTTTTGCTTGTGTTTCTCCAGCTTGTTTCGCCATCATGTTGAAGATCCCTCTTGGAGTGGCGCTGTGTGTGCAGCAAAGAAGAGCTATATTACTCAAAAAAGATTTGTGTCACAAGATGGTCCAGCCACATACCACAGGAACAAGAATGTACCCGACCACACAGATTTGCTGCTAACCAAGTGTGGGAGGAAGCGCAGTGTTGTAAATGCCATCCTAAAATTGGGCATGTGCTCCCTAGGACGATGGTATCCTGGGCTGCATGGGTCAGACGAGGGTGCAGGCAGGGTTTTCAAGAGCAGCTTTCTGCGGGGCTATTACTTTGAGGAGGTCAACAACGGCCTCCACTTCTTGCTTGTCCTCCAGCAGAGGACACAACTCTGGGTAGGCATAGGCGCGGAAACTGTGCAAGCTTCTGCAGCAACCCGTAGGACAACACCCACTTGGGACAACACTATTTTGGCATCATCCAGGTGGGCACTAAGGATTGCCGGTGCAATTGGGTAGTGCAGCACTATGGGAGTGGGTGGCACTGCCGTGTCCATTGAGCCCTGCTGGCCCTTTGCAGGGAAACACCAGCCATAGGATTCCGCGGTTTTGTCCCGCTGGGCCTCAGCGGGGTAGTTGACTACTGATCATTAATTAATTACTTTGTTGCTTTCCCTCTATCTCAGCTGTGTTCTCTGTGCTTTTGCCGTTGCGGTTTTTCCGCAACGACGAAACCTTCGTCAGATGCTGCTTTTACTGACACTATTTTTTCTACCACCCATGATTATCGTTTCATGGCCAAACACTCTTTCAGAGGGCAAAGTAGTCTTTGAGTGAGGTAAAATGACCGATCCACATGAAGTCATTGTATTTTGGCTACCAACAACTTTCCGGCTTTTCTCCATGCAAATGGACGTGAAAATGGAGTTACCGCTTTCCTGAAATTGGAGTGTGAGCTTTTAGTATCGATGTCAAGGGGGCGCCTCGAGCGCAGTGCGCGCGCAGTGCAACTATTTGGGCGTCTGGCCGTACTAGAGACCCATACTTTGAGATACTAGGGGCCCCTAGGGGCATCATGGTGACCCCTAGCGTACGTTTTGACTACTGATTTTGTCCCCCGTTGTTTGGGGACCCCCGAGAATGCAGGGGTGACGTAGCATTTCCGCCCTCTTTACTACAATGCCGTTTGCGAATCTCTTGCCTTGATTGTGTTTATGCTTTACATTATATCTCTGCAGAGTGGTGAAGAGCCATTTCCACTCAGGGGGGCAAGCACGCATCGGACGGCCAAAGATTCCATAGAGCCATTTCCATTCAGGGGGACGAGCACGCATCGGACGGCCAAAGATTCCATAGGGAAGTGGCAGTATTGAAGCAAGTCCGATTATCCCATACAAGGACGCGATTAAGGCTCGTGTGAGTACCATGTACGTAAGGGAAAGGGCATTCATGGATCATGTTACATGCAAGTTTGCCCCAACCCAACCTCCATCGCTAAAAATGGTGCAACCCACGCCTGTTCATGGCTTTTCCAGTTGTGCATGATGTGTGTAGTGGGAAGGGAAGGTAGTTTGCAATTTTCTTGAGCTAGGGCAGTTTGGGTCACCTAATTTTAAGGGCGTTTCTAAGGGGTGTGCTTGGGGGCTCTTCGGGGGGACATAGTCTAAAAGTAGCGCGCAGTGCAAAGGTCCCCCCCAAGTGCCAAATTTCAATCGAGTGTCATGCCATTACGATAATGTTAGTTTTTCGAACCAGACAGTGCCGGAGACTGTTTTTCACAATGCGAAATCCGAAACAATGGGTAAACCGGGGTATGGGATGCGAGATTCGCCCCATGGCTACCACACATGAAAATGTATGATGAAACGCTTCATCCGCAATTTTCAGGTGGACGCATCAAGTGTACAACCTAATCATCATGAAAAGGAAGCACGTATTGTTGCCTGATGGAACCTTGTGGTGCACAATTATGGATATAATGCTGCAACTCGCAGCTAAATGGACCATAAAAAAAAGTACATTGACCTTCCGGGCACAAAAGCACCGATTTCATACCCATCGCGATTACAAAACCACAAAATAGTGTCGCTTTGTCAGAAATCCAAAATTTCCCCATTCTACGGAACACGGCAAACCGGAGCACAAATTCGAACAACAACACTTGCAACTGCATTTTTTTTGGGTGGTAAAACCGACTTGGTGCAACAAGGCAGGACAAATGATACTGAGCTAGCGTAATTCCACTACCCTTCACCTGATGTGCGTCAATACGTTGTTCGCCTGCAGGGTGGCCATGGGTGCTGGCTGTTTTTGTTTTTTGTGAAGCATTGCATATGGAAAATGGGAAGCTACGTGTTGTCTGTGTTGTACGCCCCGAGAAAGTGCCAATGAGACCACGAGGTGCAGTTTCTCCTTCGCATACCATGTTTATGCTCGTTCACCTCACTTGCAACGTTTGGAATCTCACCAATGTATTTCCCTCGATTCAATGTCATTTCCAACATTTCTCCATTCAATTCTCAAACACATCGTAACTATCCATCTTGAGTAATACTTCATGCAACGCATGATACCAATGCAGCCCCAACTTTGTAGTTCAGATGTGGTTCTTTGGGCAGAGCCGCCATCGGTCGATTCGGTGGCCGCTTTGCCTTTGTGCATGTATTGCATTGTAGCTTCTTCACAACCGTCAACAGTGTGGACACACCTCGATGAGAAGATGCCATCGCCAAGTGCCGCAGAGGAACGAAAATAATCCGTCTTTTGATGTAAAACCAACAACCACGCCTTTGCCACGCCTAAATCATTCTACGCGCTCACCGCCAAGAACACAAAGGAGTGATCCACGGGCAGTCCCAAAGATAGTCAAACGCGCTTCCGCTGACGGCTACTTCACAGACGAATCAACAAGTGCACGGCCGAAGAAGTTATATAGGGCATATATCGACCGCCACAACCCATATCCACCACCAACATGGTGGTAGGTCCTAGTATTATCCACACTCCCGCGCATCCGTGTCATTGACTTCCTGCAAATAAGCAATGGCATGTCAGGACCGACCACACGAGTCCGCAAAAACTGCACGACATCAATAAGCTGAACTGGTGAATCAAAATTGTGTTGTGTGCGCATTCTGCCTCCGTCACCAAACACAAACCATGCAGCCAAGTCCCGGTGCCCTCATCCAACGGCATCCGGACCAAAAAAGTGTTGGTATTGCTGAAGCCATCGATCACAACAGATTGAATTACTACATTTGAGACCCAAAACGGCACCTTTGGACGTACCCGAACGCAAATCACGCAGTTCAGGTGGTCATGACCGTTCAAGGGAGACAATAAAGCATATGCTAAAGTATTCTGTTTCAAACGTGGCCATGTCATTTTAGACCACCGCCGGCGCCCCATGTGCCGCTGCTGGTGTCACCACTATCATCCTCTGACACTGCACACTCTTCTCATCATCAAAGTGCAACAGGCGTCGCCAATAGGGGCACAAGCATTTACGTTGCAGGTGTCCTCCCTGTCCACGTATGAAGCCACAAGATCACGGCGCCTCAAATTGTCCACCATTTTTTCCAGTCCGTGTTTTGTTTGCTTTTGTGTCGTGTCCCGTCCTAAACAAATGTTCTTGCGTTGAGAACGAGGCACTAAGGAACAATTCACACATAGTCATAAGAACGTTCGAGAAGCACTACGTGTATTTAGGGGTAGGTGGTAAATCGTCACCCCTAGCAGGAGCCTCTCCGGCTCCGGCTCCACGGGAGCCAATCCTTTACGGCTCCTAAGGAGCCAACACCCTTGCTCCAGCTCCTCAGGAGCCACTCCCCCAAGGCTCCTATAACGGTCCACCCCTTAAAAACTATCTTAAAACAAATCGTTCAGATTAATTTTTTTTCCTCTATTCTTTTGGCACTGCGGGATCTGGGATCTTAGACTAGCCTAGGGGTGCGCCCAGGCCGTGCCCACCAGCAAGCGGCATACAGAGCCATCGGCAATACGGTCTTGGACCTAATCACTCTTGTATTCAAAAAATTGTTGAGATTATTCACTTAGTGCACCTGTCAACAGAGTGCAGAGTGCAGCACTCATGAACCATTTTCGGAGTGTATAGAACCTGTGATGAGAGATCTGACTGAAACATTTACCCCTCGCACCCCACCCAGGCACCAGCCCCGCAAGTAGTGTCCTTTAACCAACGGCAAGAATGCCACGAGGAAAATAGCAGGCGCAAATGCAAAACGTTTTTCTGGCAGAAGAGACACTGCTGCGGCCCCCGTTTCATTGAAGAAAAGAGGCGAAGAGTCCAGAGCAGGGTGAGGGGGGTAGACAGTGGACGGCAGACAATGGAAAAATTGGGTCCCCAACGCTCAAAAGGGGGGACCCCAACTCATGATGTTGCTGACTGATGAAATACACAAAGTGGATGCCCCCAATAAAGGGGGGACCCCAATTGCATGACGCCCACCACCCATGGCACACCCCATCCCACACCCCCTCCGGGCCACCTCCTCCGCCGGTTCTAGGGTCGGTCGCCCACCATGCACTGCACCATGTAGGGTGGGATGTGGGGCGGAATGCCCCTCCAGGCAGACATACAAAGAATGCAACACACATACAAAGAGCAATGTGAAGCAAAACACGGAATGTACACCCATTTGTGGTTCGTGACCCTGTGTCGCCTCTCCTTTTTTCTCCCCTATCAGCGATGTGCCTTCTTGAGGATGGACCAGTCCTCAGAGTGAAGGCGCGGAGGCGCCTGCTGTGTACAGCGTGCCACCGGCAATGAAGAGCCATGCCCTGGTCCCGAGTGCCGATGGCTCAATGGGGCGGCAAAGCGAAAATACTTGACTGCTGGAATGGCTTGTGCATGACACTTGAAATTGAACACCCTCACCACTGCACATGTGACACTGTGGGGAAAACCATTGGTAAGCGAGATGCGTCACACAGGAAGCAGTGATAGGCGCTGTACTGGTGCACAGCCCTGGTGTTAGGCGTTGCTTCAGGTGCATTTATGCCTATCCACGATGCTGCCCTCTACGAAATTCGTACAGGATGATTGTTTTGTTTTGTTTCTCATCTATTCCTGCAAAAAACACTGTATAGAGAGTGCAGATAGAGCCGTGGGGTGGTGTACACACGCGCCCTGCAAAATTGCAGAGCCTGAAGCGTGACTTTGAAAATCAAGCAGATTAGGGCAAAAAGCAAGGATATATCTGACTACAACACTCAAAGAGCACAAGGGGTAGTGGAGCGGGGGGATTACTCCAGCGAGGTGCTATCCGGATAGGACAGCAGTACCACTGCCTACACAAGTACCACCAGAAACGTTACAATACACACGTGAAGAAAACATAGGCCAAGTTCTTGCACTGCGTGTGCACTGCGTGCATACTGCGCACACAGAGGCTGGGATACTCACCAAAGAATACCTGTCACCTGTCTAGTAGCACGGCGAAGCAGCAAAGCCCACATGAGAACAATGAAAATGCCTTCAAGGGCGCTAAACATCCACATGCAGAGCTACGCATCTACACATGCATAGGTTCATCCATGTGTAATTGTACCTTGCCATTTGTGTTTTGGGAGCTGATCTTGGCGAGCATCCTCAAAGCTTTCAAACATGATTTCCTTCAATGCTTTCCATCTCTTGTCTTGCGTGGTGCACCTTGACAATTCAAATATGCCACATCCTAAATGCTTAGGAAGCCAAAAAAAAACCCTGGGACAGAACCAAAAACCTGTGAAAAGGGGCCGAAACTAGGGTTCGAGTATTTGTCGACATCCAAAACTTCGCACTGCGTGCGCACTGTGTGCATGGCATTCCCATACAAGTGGAAGTGGGACAGCCACGTGTGAGGTACCCAACACACGGACGCTTTGTTGGGGTGCTTTCACTGCCATGGAATTCGACGCCACAGCCGTGTTTGCTGGAATATATATTGGTCTCACATGCTTCAATGCAAAATATGTTGCGGCCCTTCACAGTGAGGGGACGCATGCAGATGTATTATATCATCACGCCCCGAGTCGGACGGGCCAACAGTGACCTCCACACCGGTTGGAACCCCCCACCCAGGGTGCAGCCATGAGGGGGTTGTGCATTGCCCATACCCATCCAACACACAGGATCCCCGGTCAACTCAATCGTGCTAAGCGCAGGCCTCGCAATCAAAAGATCGTGGGATCTATTCCCGGATTGGGCATGCCTGGAGGCGGGCGGTGGCAGCTGTGCGTCAAGGGCTCGTTGAACTAACACCGTGGAGCTGGCCCAGCATTTCCTACCTCATGCAGGGGAGGCAAATTGCACCGCAGGGGGTGAGTCTGCACAGTGCACAGTTTTGGTGGCGAAATCAGGAAAATCTCAGGGGAAAAATCGGGCTTTTGTGAACATTCTTGCCCCTCTGTGCAATTGTGCACTCCCGAAATGGAAGAACCCCCCCCCCCGTATGATAACCACCACCCTCAAGCTGAAAAGTTCACACAATGAGGGATTGAAGTGGGTGTACTGTACAAGGGATGGTGGCTGGAATGTGATAAAACATGGACAATCTGGACGGGCTGAACGGTAAATGCTGAAGGGATGTGGTTGGCGCACGGAGAGGGGGTGACGGCGCCCCCCTTGTCCACGCGTCTGAGCCGAAGAAGCACAGTCGGATGGCTTCAGCACCTCAGGATGTGCTGTATGCAGGTGTGCACCACCGGGCCTCATAGATCCGTGACTCCAATTGAAGCTGTACATCATCAGCACCGTATTCAAGCAGCAGGAGAGCACAGCGCAAAACAAATGCAGCAGTGTTGGTGGGTTGTTGACATCTGCACTACAGAAAACTTTGTGCACAAAAAAGGACTTTCAATGTGGATGCTTTGGACAGGGCAGCCTGTGGGGAGAAGAAGCCTAACCCTAACCCTAACCCTAACCCTGCCGAGCCGGTATGTCTGCCGAAACCATGTCCGGCCTATTCCATCAAGTCCGGAGAAGAAGGAGATGGGCAGCTATGACGAGGAAAATTCAGGAGGTAGGGGAGGGGCTGATGTGGGCGAGAAAGAGGGGTTCTGGAAGGCAGGTTGATGACAGGCAAGCGGGTGCAACGGTACGGTGTGTGGAAAGCAAGCCGTGCTGTGGTACTAATAGAGGCATTCAGGGGCAAGAGGGATGAAGAAGATGAGATGCGAGACGGATGCAATGGCACGTGGTAGCATGCTGAAGAGGCACGGAGAATGACAGGCAGAGGAGAAACAGACGAAACATGACAAATGCGGAGTGGTTCGTTTGTGTTGCCTTGTCAAGGCGGAGATTATCTGTCTGCGTCTGAGCATGTTGGCTGCCCCGCTCTGCAAGGGGGCATACACGGGTGAAGAAGGTGTTGGGGAGGGGAAAACCTCATCCCAACCTGAACGCGCAGTGTGTTCGTGCAGCGGTGCGGCCGGCGCAGGAGCAACAACCTCCAGAGGTTGCAGACCTGCCCGCTGCTGGTGAAGGCGGATGGAGCCTCGGGAATCGTGCAACGGGCATGGCTACAGAGGCTGTGGTGGAGTTGTTCTGTGCTCTGGGGGGCTGGTCTCCTTTGCACCTCCGTGGCTACGAAGAAAAATCAAGTCTCTCTTGATCAAATGCTGGAGCACTGGACCTACGATCCTGGAGACAGCGCGGTACAAGCTGGAAGGATGGTGGTGACAACGGCGATACGCAAACCTGTGAAGGAAGCGCATGCGCCAGGGATCAGGGTATGTACGTCCCAAATGTTATATATGTTTGATGGGTTTGTAGAAGGCTTCTGTGGCTGAAATATGTCCTTTGGTGCTGAAAAATGATTTGCATGGTTTCAGGCCCAGGGGAATTGCCCTACAGAAAGTAACTGACGGGTGATCCAAAAAGCAGTGTTTCCTATTTCTGCTGTCGTTTGCGTTTATGAAGAGGTTTCAATAAAATGAGTTTTGGCACCTCCCCTCTTGCCCTCTAGAGGGAGGCGTAAGAAGGCAGGGCACATTCTACAAAACACAACGCCTTGCTGCTGGGCCACTCCCCAGGGCAAGGATGAAGGACAGACCGCAGCGTCGGGTAGAGAGGGGAACGTCCGGTTCCAATCCTCTATCGGAGACGCAGTTGACAGCACTGGATTGTTTGGTTTCGGGGGGAGGGTCCAGACCAAGATGAGCCGCCGAAGCCTCCTCAACTTATGGTACTCGAGACAACTCGCGGAATCAAGGGTCAGAGCGGTCCGGTTCTGCCCCACAGAGAACCCGGCAGTGGACACGACGGGATAAGCTGACTCTGATGATGAAGAGAGGCGGTGACAACGCTGAATTCATTAGGCAAACGGAGAACAGTGGCCATCAGGGGAGCATTATAATAGGAAAGGGGGGGGGGGGGGTTCTGGGGCCCAAATACCGGCACACCAAAAAAGGTCCCAAATCAATTTTTCGTTTGGTACATTTCAATTTTTCGACGATGAAATCTGGTTCCCGGGGGGGAGGGGTTCCAAGGGCGGATGCACCCCCTCCGCCTACAGTTGTCAGCCGCTGTAATATATACCTGATGGCCATTCTCTGTGTGCTGGAGCCGGCTGATGCGGTTATGGGCATGCATTCCGTCGCTGACGGTGAAGCATCTTGTGTGCCATTCGCGGGATGCACCATGACCGACCCTGCGGAAGCCTTCCATCCCCATGCCCCGTGCCTTTCCCAGAGCACGGGCTTGAGAAGCACGAGGCTCAAGGATGTACCACCGCCCCCCCGTTGCGCAACCACCAGCAATCTTGTGGGACCTTTGGACTCCAGAATTCAGGCAATACAATTCGCGTCAGCGCGGCCCTATTGCGGAGGGGCACGCCGTGCCATTTTGCTGGCACTCGCCACACCAAGGCGTGGGGGAGTATTAGCGAAGACATTGGCTATGGCGTCGGCATCCATCTACCAGGAGGCATTTGCAGGAGGCTTGTGATACATGCTGAGGTCAGTCCAGATGTGATGTTGGATGGGGCATCTCGTGCAACAGAGTGAGGGGGACCTGGTGCCAGCAAAGGCATCAATACCATCAATGCTGCAGCAGATTTCGGATACATATTCTGCCTTCATTCTACTGGGCACAACTAAAAGTTTGTTTGGGCGCAGAACCAAACATCAGAGCTGCTAACATTGTCCTTGGAAGCACCGTGGTAGCAGACATGACGCCTGGTCAGCATGAGCTGAGATGTCATATTTTGGGCAGGCAACAGAAGCGGCGTTGCAATACAGACCAACCTGCCCACAATGTGGCGCTTCCTCAGGGAGCAGCCAGCAGTTGGAGATGAGTGCGTGCTCGGCAGCCCACAGCCATCCCCAAGGTAGAGGCTCTGAGCCCCTCGAACACTGCGAGCAGCAACATGCACGCCTACTGTAGCTTGGACAAGCCGTAGATCCCCGGGTTCAAAAAGAGAAGATTGCACGGTGAGCTGGTGCCAGAAAGGGGAATGTTATGCACAAATATCCCCAAAATCAGATGCGGGTTCAAGTGGGCAAACACTCTCAACAAGCGTGTCCATGACCCTAAGTGGCTGGCAAATTTGTCACTCAACCCATGTCACATGTGGCTGCACTACATTTGTACCAAATCAAATTAGGTACCAAATCAATACGGTCCCTACGCCCGCCGTAGCTTGGACAAGGGCGTAGCTATTACAAGGGGGGGCGGAGTACTCGTAGACTCACGTTGCTGGTGGTGTCGTCAAACATTCACTGTCACTGCCACAGAGGGGCCCCAGTCACAATTTACAGCACATGCACGCGCGCGCGCGCGGACACACCCACACATACACCATGGAAAATACACGCCAACATAACAGACTTCAACGCTATGGTTTTGGTTCTCATGACTCGCTTTCCTACAACATGCAGGAGAGGCAGACTGCAGCCAAGAAATCAGCGCCAACAGGCACAGGGGGCGAGTCTGCACAGAGCACAGTTCTTGGTGAAAAATTAGGAAAATCTGAGGGGAAAATGGGGGGAAATCCTTGTCCCTCTGTGGAATTGTACACCCCCAAAATGGTAGAAACCCCCAGAAGATACCTGGGCATTCCGTCGCTGACGGTGAAGCGTCTTGTGTGCCGTTCGCGGGATGCACCATGACCGACCCTGCGGAAGCTTTCCATCCCCATGCCCCGTGCCTTTCCCAGAGCACGGGCTTGAGAAACACGAGGCTCAAGGATGTACCACCGCCCCCCCATTGCGCAACCACCAGCAATGTTGGGCCGGTTGGCCAGAGAAGGGGGCGTCCGACATGACTTCGGAGGGGCCGGGATGCCTGGAAAAGGGTTCTGCTGGCGCATTGCGCCGGACACTTGGTACAAAACACCCGTTGCCAACAGACAACCACTTGCCGGAACAAAACACATCAACGTAAGTTCGGCAAAGGACCATCAGTGGTCTGTCTACACTGCCTTGTCGAGTGGCTGCAGAACGCACTTCCGTCAAATTGCAATTCTTTGAACGGGAATAGCAGCGCCGGAAAACCCAGAGGGAGGGGCTCACTCCGCAAACGGTGGGTGCCGCAGCGACCACCACTTCGCCTGCAGCATTTGTTGGGGTCAAAAACAGGATGGGAGGTCTGCGGCAGCCAGTGAAATTGGGGTTCTTGTGGGACCTTTGGACTCCAGAATTCAGGCAATACAATTCGCGTCAGCGCGGCCCTATTGCGGAGGGGCACGCCGTGCCATTTTGCTGGCATTCGCCACACCAAGGCGTGGGGGAGTATTAGCGAAGACATTGGCTATGGCGTCGGCATCCATCTACCAGGAGGCATTTGCAGGAGGCTTGTGATACATGCTGAGGTCAGTCCAGATGTGATGTTGGATGGGGCATCTCGTGCAACAGAGTGAGGGGGACCTGGTGCCTGCATGCAGCCAAGGGTCCAGATGCCTTTGCTGCATCAATACCATCAATGCTGCAGCAGATTTCGGATACATATTCTGCCTTCATTCTACTGGGCACAACTAAAAGTTTGTTTGGGCGCAGAACCAAAGATCAGAGATACCCTGTTCTGGTCATCGTTCACAACACACACGCAAACACACGCGCGCACACGCACACACACGCGCGCGCGGACACACCCACACATACACCATGGCAAATACACGCCAACATAACAGACTTCAATGCTATGGTTTTGGTCGTCAGGACTCGCTTTCCTACAACATGCAGGAGAGGCAGACTGCAGCCAAGAAATCAGCGCCAACAGGGGCGACAGGGCCAACAGGGGCGAGTCTGCACAGAGCACAATTCTTGAGGCAAAATCAGGAAAATATGAGGGAAAAAATAGGGTTTTTGTGCACATTCTTGTCCCTCTGTGGAATTGTACACCCCCAAAATGGTAGAAACCCCCAGAAGATACCCGGGCATTCCGTCGCTGACGGTGAAGCGTCTTGTGTGCCATTCGCGGGATGCACCATGACCGACCCTGCGGGAGCCTTCCATCCCCATGCCCCGTGCCTTTCCCAGAGCACGGGCTTGAGAAGCACGAGGCTCAAGGATGTACCACCGCCCCCGGGCGTACTGTTGTGTGAAACCGGGCTGTTGAGACATAGGACAGATAGCGGGCTGCTAGATGAGCAGCACTTACACTGAAAAGCAACAAAGTAACAGCGAGTTCAGCCCACAATGCTGAAACCGGACACACCAGTGAGGAGCGGGGGTGGAAACGTCATCATCTGATTCGCGAGTTTCAATGGTCACTATCGACATGATAGTGCCAATGAATGCTACTTGAGCGTTGTGTTTGGCGTGTGTCGCACTGGGAATGGGAGGAGGCAAGGCCAGATACCATGGACGACGCCATGCCATTGCTTGTCTGCAATGGCAGCGCTAGAGAACCGTCCCTGATCCCATGGGGCCCACCGAGGGGGATCACTGAGACCCCCATTTATACATGTATATAAACCCAAAAGGGCGAAGAACTTGCTCCATGTTGGCTGCACCAGCAGTGGCCTGCAGGTGCATGTTGTGCGTGTGGCAGGAGTTGGAAGGGGGGAATCAAGATGCACAGATCCTGTGCTGGCTCAACAACTCTTGGAGGTCATGATGTTGAGGTCTGATGGGCAGAGGCTTGGGTGCAGCATGCATCAGTGCCTCCCAAGAAACCTGAGGGAAGGAACGAAAGGGCGCAAGGAGGAAGAGGGGAAAAGAGGACTACAGAACAGGCCGTTGCTTAGTGGGGGCGGGGGCTGGGGGTGGCCCCCTGCCCTAGTGAGGGGATCTCAGTAGGATCCAGCCCCACATGCCAGTCAGCTCAGTAAGAAGGAGCCCCGCCCCATGGGCAACTGAGTAGGACCCAGCGCCATCCACAGGGATCCTCACTAGGAACCCGCCCTGGACCCCCCCCCCCCACTAAGCAAAAGCCTGCTACAGAACCATCAACATCACCCTCTATGACCCTCTTTCGCGCACAGCGATATGAAAAAGCGAAGGATGCCGCAACAGCCCGGCACCAAGCGCTGGCCGACTTGGCATCACTGCAAGGGCGCTCATCCATCCTCATGTGGATGGGTCCAAACCAAATCTCGCACCTCTCTGCAGACGCTCACTGTGTCAAACCCTCCTTGTGGTCCTCGTTGTGGTGTCGGCTCCACTCCCCCTCCGCTTTCAGGTGGTCCACTCCATGCCTCGCCGCGTTTCCGGGTTCTTGTGGCCTAATTGCCCCCCCCCCCCCCCTCCGCGTGTTGTCCTGGTCGTCTGCCACCTGCCTCACCACGTTGCCAGCATGTGTGTGAGGCCCAATTACTCCACCTCTCCGCATGTGCACGTGGGCATTGGGCGCACCTTCATGGTCTCTGCGGGTGCCGTGCGCACATCCGCGCCCCCCCCCCCCCCTTTGGTGTGCCGTGCACAAAATTGTCCACTGATTGTGCCGCATTAGGGTGGGATGAGGGCCCCGTGGCAAACATTAAGGGCCGCTCTACCGCTTCCCGTGGCCACGGGGCGCATGGGAAACGATCTTCCATTGCGCAGGCCGTCGCGTGTGCACAGAAAGGGAAGGGAAGTGGTGCCAGGGGCGGGAGGGCGGGCGGGCAGGCGGCAGGGGGAGCCAAGAACGCTTGCCATGTGCGGGGGCCCATGGGCGGGAAGAAAATTGCTTTGCGGGGGGGGGGGGGGGGATGGCACGGAAGCCCATTTGCCCATCCCCCCCCTCCCCCTCCTTGGTCGCTGTGCCGGGAGGGGGGTTTGGGCTGGCGCTGCCCTACCTGCCGTGCCGGGGGGGGGGGGGGTCCGACCCCAACATACATGGCTCAAAATGATCCCCACGTCGCGCTGATCATTTTGACTACACATATGTGGGGGAAAATTTTTGAGTGAAAAAAATTTTTCCGGGCCAAAATTTGTGTTCCGGCGCCTTTGGTGGCAACAACCGTCCTTACACAAAACAAAGGGCCCGGCACGGAAGCCCATTTCTGGAACCCCCCCCCCCTCCTTCGCCGGGCGCCCATGCCATCCCCCCCCCCCCCTGCAAAGCAATTTTCGGGCCGCCATTGGGGTCACTGAAGAGTTTCAGAGGGGCCCGGGGCCTGACACTCCAGAATTCAATATCATATGAACGGCCCGACTCCAGCCCCCGTGGCCCAGACCTTATTTTTGCCATCGGCAGTGGACCAGAAGAGGGGGGTGAAGGAAATTTGCCTGAATTTTGCGAAGGCATTGTCTTGAGCGATTTCAGACGTCCTGCAATGCTTTTGGTGGGCCTAGCCCTTGGGGCCTATTCAGAGGGGGCGGACACCCCCGCATTCTCGTCGCAGATGATTCTGTTCTTCACACGGTCCTTCGTCATGCAGAACATGCGCGGGCACACGGCAGTCCGCACGTCAAGCAACAGGACCAGCCTCACCCGAACACGACATACCTCCGCACTGACTGCATCATCGTGTTCTGTTGGGAGGCGGGCGCTGCAGGTGCGGCAGCATCGTGCCGAGCGTGCACTGCCGTGGGGCCTGAACAGTCATGAGAGAGGGACGGAGGCCCAGGCGCCAGCACCAGCAAATGGCCTCCTACGGTGAGTGGCTTGTATCCGGGTGGGGGCTGTCGCGGTGGAGGCTTAGGCATCCATGTCGTTGGTGTCAGGCCGATGCTTGCGGGACCCAGGGCGGCGGGGGTGGGGGGGGGGGGGGTGTAGGTGTAGGTGTAGCGTGACCTGACGATATAGGCTTTTCTTGGAAGCCGCACGCCCCGACGGTTGGCGGGAGGTCTCCGTCTAGCACTAGAGAGGCCCCTCACCCAAGGGCCCCTCCACGCGCTGTGTTTCTTGCCGGCTGTTTCGCTCTTTGTCGCGCCGCTCGCTGCACCCCGCGCACTACATGCTCGTGCCTCGCAACTTGGTGCCACCACTTAGTGGGCTTTGTACCGCGGTGGAGGCTTAGGCATCCATGTCGTTGGTGTCAGGCCGATGCTTGCGGGACCCAGGGCGGCGGGGGTGGGGGGGGGGGGTGGGGGGGGCAGGGCTCCTTTGGGGTGGAGGGGGGGGGGGGTCCAGCCCCCCACCGCCCGCCGCCACAGCGGTGCTGAGTTTTTGGATGCACCGAAGGCACCGACGAACACTTTTGGTCGAAACTGATCTGCGCCGAGGGCGCCAGGTAACATTTTGATCGGCCGAAGGCCTGGAAGAAAATTTGGCCCAATCTTGTAAGGGGCAGGGGTGGTGGTGAGTGAGCGGGTGCACAGGGGGCATTCAGCTCAAATCCTGACTACCCCCCCCCCCCCCAAAACTGGATGATGGGGGGTGGGGGCGGTGGTCCCAGGTGCCCCAGGAGACATACCTCAAAATGATCCCGTTGTTGCGCTCATCACTTTGAACACACATATGTGGGGGGTTTGAAAAAAATTTACCCACTGGGGGTCCAGTCCCAGCAGCCAGATTTGGGTGGGCGGGGCGGGGCGGGGAAGGTCAGGGGTGAAGATTCCCGTTTGAATTCCCCAAGCAGCCATATAGGAAAAAAAAAACTGGCGCCTTTGGTGCCAGGCTTGGACCAAACGTGGTCCGGACCACCTCAACAAATTGGCACTCCCAATGGGGGAGGGGGGGGGGGGTCAAGATCTGAGTCTGAACGCCCCTCATGGGTGCGTGGGTGGTGTGGGACCCCCGCAGCCCCCCCCAGTGGTGCCGTATTGTTAAAAGGAGCCCTGGGGTGGGGGGGGTGGGGGGAGGGTCATTGGGGCCCTGGCCAGCCGCGGCTGGCCCGCCCCCCCCACCCCCCCACCCACATCTAGAAACTCTTCCTCGGGGAAAAATGACATTCACTCAAGAGGCCCGAAATTGCAGACCAATTTTAGGTACACAAAATTTTCCCCAGGCGTCTGACCCCCCCCCTTGCCGTCAAGCAATGGCCTAGTGGGTGTCGTTGGTTTTATGTATCTCTTCGGTCCCTCCGTACTTGTCAGCCTCTTTGGCTTGGCGTCGCTGTCATCAGTGCACTACTCCACTTCCGGTCCCATCCCTCGTTTCTGCTTCCTTGTTAAACCCTTCAGCTTGTCGCTGTGCGGGATTAAACCTGATGCTCCCGTTCCCAATGCTCGCAACAGTAAGCCTCGCACTTTTGTGGAGCTGAGGTGGCCACCATGTGATACCTGTAACGCTTCGTACATTCAATACTGCCCTCATGAATGTGTGTAAGAGTGCCGCTGAGGGGCCATGGCACCGATGCCCCTCCAAGACCGGGGGGGGGGGGGTGCCCCCCCCACCCCCCGCCCCCTCCCCTCCCCTCCCCCCTAGTGACCTGGCACCCGTATAAAAACCCTCAGGATGGCAGTTACGGGACGGCTTGCTCACATGCATCGCTAGGCACCAGCCCGTGATATCCATTCACGATGCGTCGTGATTGTCGTTTGCCACATGACTCCTCTCCAGGTCAATGTGACTGCCTCGTGTGCCTAGCTCCACACATGAAAGTTCTCACCGTTCTCGATCTCATGGAAGGGAGTGGCCCACTGCGTGTGCCTCTCCCTCGTGGTCCACGGTCTTCTTCTGTCAAGCACTCCCCAATCGGCCTCACCGTGGTGCTGCAGGCCACCTTTCGAGGCGCCACAGTGGGGGCTACACCCAACCTACATGCGCCTCTCATCGTGATGCCCATTGCACGGATATCATATCTTGGGGGGCCTTAGGGTCGCAGCCATCAACTACCGTGGTATGGCTCCCTGCCTCGCCCGCCAAGCGCCCCAACAAGGGGCAGGGCCGTCCACAAAGCGCCCCAGCGAGGGGCGGAGCCGCCAGCAGAACGCACCGAATTGGGGCAGAGACGATCGCAGAGCGCCCCAGCGTGGGGCCGTGACGTTCACAGAGCGCTCCAGCAGGAGGTAGAGACATTCACAGAGTGCCCCAGCGCCCGGCAATGACATTTGCATAGCGCCCAAGAGTGAGATAGGGACGTTCACACAGCGCCCCGGCGTGGGGCCAAACAGGTTCACAAAACGCCCCAAAGTGGAGCAGAGATGATCACAGAGCGCCCAAGCGTGAGGCCGCGACATTCGCAAAGTGCCCAAGCATGGGGAAGTGACATTCAAAGGGTGCTTGAGTGTGGGCAAAAGACGTTTGCAGAGAGCCCCGACGTGGGGTAGATACGTTTGCAGAGCGCCCAAGTGTGGGACAAAGACGTTCACTAAGCACCCTAGCATGGGGCCATGATGTTCACAGAGCGCCCCAACATGGGATAGTGACGTTCGCAAAGCGCCCCAGTGTGGGGTAGAGACGTTCACAGAGCACCCTAGTGTGGGGCAGTGATGAACACGGAGCAACGCAGCTACTAACCAAACCCGTGGTGCCACACTGAGGCCTCCTCCAGGTGAATGCCCAGCGCCGCAGTGGCGTTGGCTCCCATTGCCTGTGGCAGGGGGCAACGGGAAAGCCGGGGCAACCTCAAGGGTGGCAACGACAAGGGGTAGCCCAACCTTAGGGAAGTCACAACGTCGGTGTGCAACAATGTTACAGCTCGATTCGCCGTCGGGTGGTCTGCCTACAGCCTTGACGGCCCCATTCCATCCGAGGTGACTTCCTGAGAAGCAGCCAAGGGCATGGGGTGGGTCTTCCCGCGGTTCACCTTCAACTCAGGAACGTCGCTAGGTTGTGGGCTGTTGGCCAACCAACAACTGCAGCAGTTCTTAAAGAGGGAGGTCTTAATGCACCAAATGGATGCTGACAGGGTGAGTGATTCAGGACCCCTCTTGACTGGAGTCTCCGTCAGCGGCGTTGGCCGAGAGAGAGAGAGAGTGAGTGAGAGAGAGAGAGAGAGAGAGAGAGAGAGAGAGAGAGAGAGAGAGAGAGAGAGAGTAAGAGATCCGAGAATGGGGTACTTCAGCACCAACAGCAATGCAAATATCACTCCAGTCTTCTGCTTCAGCCAAGCCACACTCCAAAGCAGAAGGAAGGCGTTCCACACAAGCCTTTTCGGACATGCAAACGTGGATCACAAAAAAATGTAGGTACAGAGACACACCTGCTGCTGCTGTTGGTGCGGCCGGTTGTGCTGTTGCATGTGAAGTGCCTCTGCAAGAAAGGCAGGCCATGTTCAGGCAATGAGGGGAAACATGTGATGCAGGGATGGGCAGCCGCACTAGATGGCTCCACGAGCATGTGGTTTATGAATGATTGTGCTTCATGTGTATGTGTGTGTGTGTGTATGTGTGTGTGTATGTGTGTGTGTGTGTGTGTGTTGTGCATTTGCGTACAGTGCATATTCAGATTTAGTTTTCCCTCCAGCCTTTTTTGGCTGGTCTGTCCTTGTTTTGCCCATCGCTGATGAATTGCACCTTTAAGGGTGTGTGTTACGTCCCCATCAACGTCATCCGCGGTGTGGACAAATGGGACCACACTCATATGTGCGCATAGTGCATACCCTCCTCGGTCTGCTAGAGGCCGCTGAGGCACGGGGGTTGCATCCCGTGCATGTGCCGTGACTGGGCAATCTCCAAGAGTACATGCACCATACCTGTCACCGTCACATTGATGCACCAACATTTTTTGAAATTTTCCTCAATGTGCAAAGACCGACCTCCTCCCTCATTTCCCGTTTTCCCCCGTTTCCCCCTGTTTTCCCCATGTTTCCTAGTTGCTCATTTTTCAGCAGGAACTTGAGTGGGAACGCAACTGTCAGGTTGAGCGAGAAATTCCTGGGCCTGGCTTTGCGTGCACCATGAAAGAGAGCTGGGCTGTCCCCGCATCCCTTTCCGGCAGTGGGTGACCCTTCGCATGACCCGGGAGACGCAGTGCTGACCTGCCGGCGTTTCACGCCCCGGTCGCGTGCGCTGTCACCCTGACCACCAACGGCGGGGGTGACCTGAGCGGCCGCAGCTGCCGGTCCACTGGTCTTTTGACTTGGGTCATAACGCATTTCGGGCCTTTCATCTTCCATGCAACCATCCGCACTGGCCATTGTGGCGGTGAGTGTTGGGCAGTGGTAGAGTTTCGCATTTTTTCGCCGGTGATTCTGGTGAATCCTCAAAAGCGAGGGCCGGCCAAAATTGGGCTTCAGTTCGGAGGAAAATGGCAACGAGCCATGGGTGCCCGATGTGCCTTGAGCCGTCGCAAACAGACCGAGGTCCACCACAGCAACCCCCCCTTTCCCCCTCCGGCCCCCGCACCCGACCCCACCCCACGCCACCCCACCTAAAACCTCATCACAGACTCTCACATACACTGTCCTTCCCATCCACCGCTCACTAACCATTTCTCCATGAAGCACACTAGGCAACAAAACAGAACATCACAGATCAGAGTTGTATGTGTGTGCGGGCAAGCAATATGTACATCTGCAGCCCTCGGGCGGGGTGGTG